>VYZP01027473.1:0-13599 GCA_013400635.1 Hypocryptadius cinnamomeus
TTTTTTTTCAATTTAGCGATATTTTCAAATGTCTGAAGTGTCACTCTCTGGTATTGTTTAGTTGAAATCACTTAACCACAGGAGTGCTGCTATTAGGAATGCTTTCCCTACATATCCACAATTTCTTGTGCTTGATTATAGATTTGTGGAAGACCTCACTAGTGAATTATTGGCAGCATAATAATCCATCAGTAAATTCCAAACTGAGCATATGAGCAATTTTAGAATTATCTGCCTTCAAATAGCAAAATAAAATCCGTATGTGGATAAGATTGCTCTTGTCAATGTGGAAACTCTAGAGAGGGAGGAGATCACATTGACATAAGTTAAATTAGCAGAAGTATCTTTCCCAAAAGAAACAAAGGGACCAAGCAGCTCCCTCCCTCAGACACCAAACCAGTTTTAACTCAAGATTCAGCAGATTCAGGAAGAGATTACATGACCTTCATTGCTCACCGTAGCAGACCTGGACTCTGACACACGGTTTCTCTTCCAGCTCTGAGTTTTTTGTGCTACTCCCTTAGGTGCCTCCTTATCAGTATAGAGGAAGGGGGAATAAGCCTTAGGGAATTTCCCCCCCCCTTTTTTATTATCCATTGTCATCTGTAGATGAGTCACTTTCTTCTGTAATCCAAGTAGTTACCTCTGTGTGATTAATCTTGGTGAAGGCACATATTTTCCCAGGCTCGCTTAGTGCAGGTTCGCAGACTGAATTTATGCACATTAAAGTAAAAGAAAAGCTTAGAATTAATATTTGCTGAACATTTCACTGGAAATGGGCGTGACTTCACAGGTTGCATTTGCTCCTCTTGTGTGTTTTCAGGGTAGGATGAAGGTCTTTGTTTATCCCTGCATGCAGCTAAGACAAGGGGTGAACATGTTAATTCTTGCTTCTCCAGGTGAAAGGCAACCAAAACACTGTGTGGATTCTTATGCACAACTTGGAGAAACGCACCCTGCACGTTGTCTGTGCGATCAGTCAATTACAGAAGTTATACTTGCAAACCTATCTTGACTCCCAGTTTTAAAATTTACAAATAATAGTCCAAGATTCCAGCTAATGCAAAATGTAAACCTAGTGCCCAGGAAAGTGAGGCAGCTATTCCCATAGTCAGTTGATTCAGCTCCTATGACCACTGACCCAGGACTACAAGACTTGCACCACAAAACATGTAGAAAAAAATATTTTATTAGCTCATGATAGGAAAAGTATAAAAATGCTGTAAATTGTGAGACTCGGTTATATATTTTACAAAATAAAGTTCTAGGACTTTATAACAGACTTCTTCCTTCTTACTTTCCCACTTACATTTACCCAGGCAACAGGTAGTCCACTGAAAACTAGTTTTCCTCAGTCCTTCTGAGACCTAATGGTCCAATTAAGCTCTATGGAAAAACTTCAGAGGATACTGCATGTATATTACAAGCTAATAAACTTACTAGAACAATAACATTAACATTTCTATAACAGGAGTAGGGCATTAAATTTAATAACACAAAAATTTAATAAGGAAAGATGTAATTACTTGTGGTAATGCAAATACTTTCCTATTTGTCTATCTGAGGCAAACATTCAAAGTCCACTGCAAATATGGCTACTGACTTCAGTGGGTTTTGGGTAAAAAAGGGCAACAGACTTCCTAGAGACAGTTGTATCAAAAGGTGTGGAAGCACTGTACCTGTGGAAGCCCTATAGACAGGTTATGGTAGAATAATAGCCTGGTTCCAAGAGTTTCCTGCTTAAAATGAAAATTATTCTGCTAAGAGTGGCTTGGATCAAGAGAGTTAAATGACCTCTCTATCCAGTTTTTGCTCCTTTCCATACCTAATTAAAAGGCTTAGGGATTAATAAACAGGGATCCAGTAGGGAAATTCTAGCCCAGGAATCTAGTGCAGACTACACTGCAGTAGCTCACAGCTCGTCTAGTCCCAGACCAGCTCTCTCTCCCTTTATCACCTCAATCATTCAGATCACAAGCCGTTCAGTTATGTTGGAAACACTGCTCTCTACAGTCACACAGGCAAAAGCCACTTTGAATTTAGCATGAAAATTAAGTCTGGAAGCATCAGAGGCAGCCCATCAGTCTTAAAACTTACTCATGCAGATGAATCTCTGTTTTGCAACAGCCAAGTTCAGTTATTCTGCTGTATATTGGAATGGCAAAAGTTATTCCCCTGTCATCTGTTTAGAGGAGTCTGGTAATACTTTAAAAATTACCTACTGGAGCAGAACTGCTTTTATGCTTCTCCCTGCCTAACACAATTCAGATTTCTGGTACTCTGGCAACAGTAAACACTACAGACTTTCTATTGCATAGGAGATTCAGGGAAAGAAAATCTGGGTCAACTCACAGATTTGTGTCTTTTTTAAGACAGTGAGACACATGCTGTGACAACCAGCTGGCTTGAACCCTTTCATAACACAGGTTGTAGAACCTGATCTACCAATTTTATGAGACCCATGATTTCTCTTTGGGTTATAGCATATATTTTTGAAAAATCTGGCAGTGGTCAAAACAGACCCCCAGCTGATGAGAGCATCTAGAATATCCTTAGGAGTTGTTCCAATCATTCTACAGGTCATCAAAATTTTAAATGAAGGCAGTATGAAGCAATCTAAAGTGCACAGTCCAAACGTGAACATTTCTAAACTCAAAGAAACATTGGCTGGGGAGCACTTTTTAAACTTTTAACAATAAAATCTCTGAGGTGAATAGGGCTATATAAGGCTGTTAAGTCCTGTGACTATGAAAACGTTTCAAAAAGAAATGCTGCTGCACCAAACTCAACAATGCATAGCACAAAATCCCTGAACTCATATATGTGTAAAAGAGCTGGCAGTTTCCAGCTGGCAAAATTGTGTATTTTAAATGAAAATGAGTCAACCAATACAGCCCTGAGGCCACATCTGCTCAACTGTACAAAAAGCCATCATCGAAGAGAATTTATTCCGTTCAATCTCAACAAGTTATCAAGACCTAACACATGAAATGCTATGCAGAAAAGACCTAGGTGAAATGTTTGCCCTTGGTCTCTATATAGAATGCCCATGAGAGTCCCTGTCTGCTGAGTTCAAGATGAGAAAAACTTCAGAAATCTCCAGATTTATGCTTGTAGAAAGCAAATATTGCCCTTGAAGATAACACATGTAAAGGTAATAAAAGTACTGTTTCAGATTTCGTTTTTTATTCATGACAATTTCTGCTGGTACTCATGTAACAGTAGGAAAAGAAGTCCTGAAATTCACTATGCTAAATGTCATTCAAAAAACATAGCAGTAGCAGTAGGCTATATATTTCATAACTTAAGAAAATGAGCTACATTTTTATTTCTATGCTCTGTCAAAAGATCAAATGAACAACTTCAAAATGTTCCCTGAGTTATACCTGCAATCATCGCCATAGGCTATTTTCATGTTGTGCTGAATTTATCTCAATATGAACTACAGGAACAGTCAGAATCCTAAGTCATTCCATTGCCTGGAATAAACTAACTTAGTCCAGAAAACAACACATTTTGTGCATATGCACACCTGATTTGAAATCAGTGTGCCTACAAGCATTTACATATATTGAATTTCCAAGTTTAAAAACTAAACCAGAAGTAGAGTGAAAATTAACATAACTAAGAAATATGAAGTGTTTAGTTCAAAAGTGACAAATTTAAGTTTTCTTTTCCAGGTAGGCACAACCACACCCATTACTGTACTATGGCAGGAAATATTGTCACCATCCACCTCAGACCCACAAGACTGGGTAAAGTTGGAGGACCACAAACTCCCCAAAAGCCAGTGCTTTAAGTCTTGCCCCAAAGCTCATTCTTGTCTCTAATGCCATAAATGTAACATGGCTTTAATATGTTGTCAGTCTTTCTGGCCCTGAATACAGCTTTAATTCTTTCCCTCCTAGGCTCCATAGCTGCACAACACCTTCTCTGTACCCAGTGCTTTGGAATAAGAGCTCTTAGAACACAGCTCTCCTCCATAAGGCTGCTGTGGCTTCAGTGCTATTAAAGGGGTTATGTATGGCAGCCTTCCACCTGGGAATACCACAGCAGCAGGACTCCCACAGGCCAGGCACCAGGTAGAAAGGTTCCCAAACACAGCTGGTGGCTTGAAGTGCTCTGGATTTTCAGCCCAGCATGGTTCAAAGAAGGGACCCAGCTGCACCACGAGTGCATTGCAGGTCCTGTCCCAAGTGCACGAGCTCATTATGTGTACACCAAACTGGATTGAGATGCCACAATGGAATTTGGACAACCTGAATTTTACTTGCTAGTGTTGCAACTGACAGCCTTTGTTACTAGGTCAGATTGATCTGACCATATTCAGCATCATTTCATCAGCTAGAGAAATACAGGAAAACAGAGGCTATATTTTCCTGCCTTCTCTGCCTTGTCTGCCTGCAGTGTAAAGGTCTCTAAGGCAGTGACTTCCCTCACCTGCATGGCTCCCATGTCATTTAGCTGATGCCAATCTCACTCTGATGGTAACATTAGTCATCTCTAGCCACCCCTCAGCAGCCATGGCAGAGGAGAATCATAGACACGACACCTGGTTGAGCTGTAGGCATGACTTGTTTTATTGACATAACCAACTACTCTTGGCCCAAGGTGTCCAGGCAACATGCAGCGTGGGCCCCTTCCCTCCAAACCAAAGCATGGCAGCAGGAAGCATCTCCACAACAGCTTACTCAGCCTTAGGAAACACAGATCATCAGTGCCTGTGCCACGTAATGCCATAGCAATGTGAGCAATAACGCCTCAGGCAGTTATGGGAGGGACTTAGTTGAGGCCAGCAGGTACCCATATTAACACCTTAGATATGTTTTATTTTCATTACACTTGGTTGTACACAACCATTCGTAGAATATGGCAACACAGGCACTTCAGCTCTGGGAAGCATTAGATAATGCAACTGTACTTGTCCCTCAAATTGAAGTAATGCCCTTAACATGACACTTCATTAGCTCCTCAAGAAATAATCTTGATGTCATTACTCAGCATTCATCTAGTTTTTCCTCAGGCAAAACTAGCTGCAAAGTCAAATCATAGCAGGAATATTGTATGAGTAAGACTTAAGGAGTGCAAGATTTAGCCTGTTATCTGTAAATGACAGAGGTGCATTTTCTGAGGTACTTTCTTTAATCACATTTGCAGAAACCAGTCATTTTTTCTGGAGTTTCTTCTGGAAACCAGTTCAGTGTGACTGGAGAGGCATACTTACACTCTTGTGAAGTACGTAGGCTCTAAAATTGTTTTAGACCTCGGTCTCAAACCTAAATATAACATTAAAGAATTAAAAATCCTAGGCACAGATGACACAGAATTACTAGCAACAGGAACGTATCTGAGAATACTCTGTTACACTAACCAGAATGAGAAAGTGAAGCCAAAAAGGAAATGATACCCCAAGGAAGGAGCCTGTTTTAAATTAAAAGGAGGTTAAAAGTAGCCCAAAGGCTTCATGATGGCATAATCAACTATGAAAGAGTGAAAGGGATGGTTTTGCCTCATCCTTTGAAGATGGAATAAGAAATAGATATATGATATTTCACCTAGTTTTCTTGAGCCCCTCCCACCATTGATGCTATGCTTGAATCCTGATGACCACACAGCTATAAAGCTCCTTTAGAAATCATCATCTCTCCTTTCACTTTGGCCAATTTCAGTTGTCTTTAGAGGCAAACTCTCTTTACCATCGCATTTCCCAAAGCCTGATTACACGACTGAGTCTCTCCTACATCATGTCTTTACACATTTGCAGTTGATCCAAGGAGAACAGCTGTTATTGACCATGTCTAAAAATCAACCAAAGCATCCCCAACTCGTGAGGACATTTACCAAAATAAACTGCCAACCAGATGACTTAATGAAGAGATTAACCACTACCTTCCCTGGTACAGGGGGAACTGTGGATGTGGCTTTTTCCCTTGTGCCCAGAGTACACAGCCTACCATATCAAAAAGGTTCAGCGGACTTTCATTACAAAATGAAATAAATTACACTGGAATTATTAAGTCAAAGCTGCACTGTGGTAACTTGGAGGTACTTGGAAGAATGGGGCTTATTACTGTTAAATTTGCCAGATACTTTTTTTTGCCCTAAAGGAATTAATGTACCAGAGGGGAAAGATATGGCACTTATTTAGCAGCAGTCCATACATCCATACAGCAAGCTGGCTTTCCAGAACTGGTTTGTAATTGCTTGTGTGTTGAGTCACTTCCTCCTCCCCACTCCGTAAGCGTCGCACGTCACCTGATCTTCGTCACTAACCCACGGGTGAGTGACACTTGCCCATGACACTGTCATGATTGATTAAACAGGATTGGGCCTGTTTAATCCGGAGAAAAGAGGACTGAGAGGGGATCTGATTTAATGCATATAAATATCCCCAAGGCAGGAGCCAAGAGGACGGTGCCAGGCTGTTTTTGGTGGTGCCCAGCGGCAGGAGGGGAGCAATGGCCATAAACTAAAGCCCAAGTAGCCCCTCCTCAACACGAAGACCTTCTTTACGTTGAGTGGCAGTGCACTGGGACCAGCTGCCCAGGGAGGCCGTGGACTCTCCTCTGGAGAGATTGCACACCCCACCTAGGTGCGTTCCTGTGTCACCTGCTCCAGGTGACTGTGCCTCGCCAGGGGCATTGGTCTGGACGCTCCCCAGAGCCCCCTTCCAAGCCCAAACACCCAGGAGGTGAGCGCGGGCCGCGGCACACCCGGGCCGGGGCGGGGCGGGCGCTCGGGGCGTGCCCGGAAGCGGAGGCNACGCCGGACCGGTCCGGCCCGGCGCGGGGCGGACCCGGCAAGCGGCGGCGAGCGGGAGGCGGCGCCAGGAAGGAGCGGGGCCGGGGGTGTCCCGGGCCGGGGCTGCGGGCGGAGCCGGGGCACAGGGAGCGCGGACGCCCCCTGCTCAGCGTGCCGGGGCACCGCAGCTAAGGGGGCGTGGGGGAGACTCAGCTTGGGCTCGGGGTGGCAGAACCCGCGGGGTCGGCCCTTATCGCCCCGGGCCGTGAGACCCTGCGGGGGGGTCCCGGGAAGGGTCCCTGGGGGCACCGGCCCTGCGGGACGCGGGCAGCGGGGCCTAGTGCCCGCCCGGGGAGCGCTGCTGCCGCTTCTGCTCTGGACGCGTGGTTCGGCTTGTGTTGCCGTGAGGCGGCTGTAGGAAGCTCCTGCCTGCTCTGCTGTTCCGCTCGCGTTAACCCTCGGCGCCGCGGGTGTAATCGGTGCTGCGGATGGCCGGCGAAACACACCCCCAAGTGAAATAAGTGCGTTCCAAACAGCCCTTTTTTCTCTTCGGCTGTTTGGACCGTGATCATTTTTGTATGCAGTGTTTACACTGGCAGTGTGGTGTTTGCATTGGCAAAGCTAGAGGAGATGTTATAGGGTTTATAATAAGCAGGAGAAGGATGACACCTCTTTAAGCTGGCATTCTTTCCTTGGGTGATGTTCATCAAACTACAAACCCATGGCCTGATAAAACATAGTTTGTGCCTCAGGGATAGTTAGAGCTGGTCATCTATGCCCTAGTTCATACAACTTTCTAATAATGTTTTCTGTTTGATAGCAGTGGTGTTCTTCACAGTAACAGGCTAAGATGCAGCTGATGTAATGAAGTATTAGAACTGAGACTCTAACAGCCGGGTAATACTTTGGCTGTTTACAAAAAGAGAGATAGCAAAACCAGGCAATACATGATGCAGACTTCTGCCTATTTCAGAGAATCAGGTCTGCAACATGCCCTGTTTTCTCACAGCTCTGTTTTAGCAGGTGATGTTTGCCATTTATTCTTTGGAATTATCATCACGTTTGTCACTGTCTTTGTTGTACTGGATCCAGGGGGTGCCCTGGATATTGGGCAATAATACAGTTACTGGGCTGCCCTGTGGTAATTTAAGTCACTGACGGGACTTAAGAACTTGAATATGAAAATAACTTTTTGGGATGTTGATTTTTGCTCTGTTGCTAGATTTGAATGGTGCACAGAGGTGCATAAGGGAGTCAGCATAAAATGGCCAGTGAAGAGGCAGCTGTCCATTCATACCTGGGAAACTGCTCTTGAGCTCCCAGCCTCTCCATAAAGGAATGACTTTGGTTCTGTTCTGAAGAAACAGATGCTTACAGAGCTCCAGCACTTGCCACAACAGATCCATAGTCTGTTTAATTGGTTCATTGCTTTTAAACACCTTTGATTTCAAGCAGATCTGTTGAGATGATCTTTGCTTCCAAGACAGCAACATAAAGCAACAGAAAGCAATATTTTGTTGTTTCTTTCATAGCTATTGTTTACTAGCTTTTTTCTGCCTGAAACACAGCAGACTGTAGGTAGTGGCAAGAGTATCTGTACTGGAATGTCTAATGGAAGCTCCTTGCTGCAGTTCAAACTCAACCTTGCTCCCTGACATTACATAATCATCCTGACCATACTAGCAATGCTTAGGAAAGGGAACCACATGGGAAAAAATAGGTGAAGGACTATAGAATATTTAGTTGGTGTTGGTTAACTCTGTCTGACTGCTTATTTTCAACTTACATGAACTGGTGGTCAAAATGACAGTTTTAATTGTCTGGAAGTGGTGTGGGCATTCCAGGAAGGAAAGTGTAATAAAAAGTAATAAGCACTTGCAAGCAAGCAATGGAATAGTGGTGATACCATAAATCCACAGGGCAGTGTGTGCAATACAGTGGCTTAGCTCTCAGTCAGATTTATTTGAAACTAGCTGAACAAATAAAGTGAAAATCCATTCATAGCTTCTCATAGAACTCTTTGATGCTTGAGGTTTGGGTATGTCCTCTGTCTGTTTTGGGTTTTTTTTTCTCCTCTCCCACTGGAGTGATAATTAAAATTTCTCGCTAGAGTATCAAGAATCTAAATCCTTCTGGAGAAGCTAAGCAACTGGTCTTTGAAGATGTCTCCAAGCATAATGTTTGAAGAGTGATAGTGCTAGTTTCAGTAATTGTAATCAAGTACTTCTTGTATTGACTTTGCTGTTTACAGGGTTTGCTGATGTCGTCATTCAGAGAATCATAGAATTATTTAGGCTGGAAAAGATTGAGTCCAACCATTAACCCAGCACTGTCAAGTGCACCCCTAAACCACGCCTTAAACAGCATATCTGTATCACAGTTCAAAGTTTCTATGTCTGTGATAAAAAAACCCCAAGCCTTATAATGGATTTCCACATCTTTCCATAATAAATGCTAGAGATTGGTAAGACAGACTGCATAGTAATAGTTCCAGCTTAGTACACAGAAACTTGTTCTTCTCACTTGTACTTTTCTGTGTGCTAGTAAATTTCAGCAGTTTGTAAATCCTGCTGTTCATGAAAGGATGGAAATATTGTGTCTTGTGCAAAACACCACCTATGACAATCAATTGCCTCCAACTTTGAGGGAGTAAATGTTGAGGAGCAGAAAAACTGGCCATCAAAGAACAGTAACAGCTTAAATGGTCTCTGATCATGGAAAATGCTCTTGTGCAGCAATTAATTATTTGTTTGTGTTACAGAAAGCAATAGACCTTGCTAGCAAGGCAGCACAAGAAGATAAAGCAGGAAACTATGAGGAAGCCTTCCGCTTGTACCAGCATGCCGTGCAGTATTTTCTCCATGTTGTTAAATGTAAGTGTGATGTGTTGGATGATTAAGTACAGTTTAGTCGTCAGATTGCACAAGAGTAATCTCTTGTGTTGACATCAGTATTTAAATTTTTGCTCTCATCAACAGTTGATACTTGCTAATTGTAGTTTGACTGAGGTCATATATTTTGCAGCTTTTACCTTTACTGTGTTGTGTGCTTGCTCCATTGTTGTAAGAAATTAGATTATTTTTTACTTGTGTTTTGTTTTAGGTTTTTTTAAGACAGGAGGCAGGTGTTTGCTGTCTCTCCTCTGGACTTTTGTAGCAGTGTTTCAAGCTGGCCACTGCACGAGGAAATATGACAATAAGTACAGGGATCCCTGTATTTCTGTTGTGCTGAAAACCATGTTACACATGAAGTCTTTGCTGTATCTGCAGAGTGCTTTTTGCTCCTTTAATTCATGCTGCTTGCCCTTCTAAAGCCTCTCTACTGACATTTTTTGCTCCTTAATGTCATAGTCTTGCTGTTTATCTTGGCCAAGAAAATGTATGAGATGGACTTGTATGTAACAATTTTTCTTCACCTTCCATATTCTCATTACTTTATGCCTTTTCACATTTCTGTGTACCTTTTGTGCCACATTCAGTGTTTGTGTGCAAGGAGTGGGCTTTCTTAATGTGGGCACAGCCCTACTGTAAGTGGGCTAGGGTTGCTTGCCTGACAAAAGTACACTTACAAATCTTCATGATTTGAAAAAAATAGTTTTCTTTATAGTCCTTTATTATTAGGATAATCTGTGTTTATCACTTCCTGTCCATTTAAATCTTACAGACTTTCTCAGAATATCACTTTCTATGCTTTTAACAATATTGATATACTTTTGGAAACTTAGCTCAAAAACCTGACATGTTAAATTTTGATTGTTAGTTTGAAATACTGTAATAGTGATTATGAGAACAGCGTGGCTGTTGAAACACACTCAGTTCTTTCAGCTGTTTTATGTAATGTTTCTTTATCTTTTAAAATTTGCAGGCTATGGAAGAATCAAGTATGGTTCTAAATAAAAATTGCCTAGCATAAGCAGCTTCTTGATTAGCTATTTTAGAAAAGCAGTTATTAAGGCAATGTCTAGCAGCTTGAAAGGCTGACAGAAAAGCTTCCAGTGCTGTTGTCCTTAATCCTTTAGAGTCAAATTTTAAGCCAAGGCAATGTTCAGGTGAATATTGATTTATGTTACATGATGACATCGTTCTGGTCAGTTCTTTCGAAGGTTTAGTGGAAAATAAGTAGGTGAGATGTTTGGTTATGTCGTGAATCCTGAGAGAGGTATATTGATAAGAGATAAAGAAGACAGATCTTTAGTCTTGTTTTTTAATTGATGCACATGTGTTTCTCTGTTAACAAAGAATTGTTTCTCTTCAAACTCTTAGATGAAGCACAGGGTGATAAAGCAAAGCAAAGCATTAGAGCAAAATGTACAGAATACTTGGACCGAGCAGAAAAGCTGAAAGAATATCTGAAAAAGAGAGAAAAAACTGCACCAAAACCAGTTAAAGAGTCTGGTCCTGCTGAAGGAAAAGGGTATGTTTTTGGAGAAGGTAAAGCAAAATACTTCCTGAACTCAGCTTATTCTAAACTTCAACTATTCAAAGATCAATTTAACTTGTGTTTCTGAAATGCTTCCGATGATTACTAATGCTGAGGTACAGAGTGCTAATAAAAATAACTTGAATTACAATCACAAGCATTTCTGTGCTTGTTTACTAAAATGTGAACATTTGCATAGGAAATTCACTGAAGAATGAAAGCTGCTTCAGACTAACAGCTGAATCCAATGATTATTGGATTTAATGGCAAGGAGCCTGATGACCTTCAAAGGCTTTCTGCATTTAAATACTTAATAACTAGAAAATAATTTCAGACTGGTGATTACTGGAGTTACTGAGTTTGATCTGTCTCACACTTGATAAGAGATGAAAAGCCCTATGTAGGGTGAAGTTCTCTAAGATGGACTGAATCCTTCCAATGTGTTGCTGCTGCCTGGTCCCTCCACAGCTTCCCTTCTCTTAGATTTGTTTCTCACTTTGCATATCAGAGAGTTGAACAAGCAGAGCCACCCAAACAAGCCCAGCCTCTTTTGCATTTGCTACTCTCTTTATGGGGATAGGAGACAGGAAGGATTCAGGATTGTACCTTCTGGTAGGACTGCCCTTTCTAGGAGCCCTGAACAGCTAAAGTTGCTCAGTTGTCTCTTAAAACTACACTGATTTTCAGTCTTTTTCAATGTCTGCTCATCTCATCACCTTATTTTTTGAACTGTACCTTCTCCTGCTTATTTATAATAGAAGGAAATGGTAATACCTTGAAGGCTACATGTATTTTTGTGACCTCCACTCCAGCTGTTCCCTCTCTAGTCTCTTTTCCTTTAACTTCCAGTTTGCTTTGCTCTGATGAGAGTTTCATAGTACTAGATGGAATTGACCAAGTCCTGTTGCATGTCCAGGTAGAGGAGACGTGCCAATGTCTGCAAACAAACAATTTCAGCACCTCTGTGTTGCTGGATATAAGGGCTGTATTTCCTAAAACCTGGCTCAAAGCACATAAAAGTGTGTTAAGAGGGCTCAGACCCATAAGAGGAAGTTGAAATGGCAAAGGAGGGTGAACTGGAAAGAAATCATAGAAAAGTGTACTTCTGCTTTTCTACAGTCATGTAAACCTTTAGAGGTCTGAAAGCATCTCAGTGTTTCTTTCATTCCTCAGCCTGATGGGTTTTCTGCTTTGTGCATTCTGATTTTTATCCTAAGACAGAAGTCTCTCTTATTGTATTTCAACATTTTGTTTCCAAATCAGGAATGACAGTGATGGAGAAGGGGAATCAGAGGACCCTGAAAAAAAGAAGCTACAGAATCAACTTCAAGGTAATTTGAAGCATCCTTTTCTTTATACAGGGATCACTTCAGTCAAGCAAGTTCCTATATTTTTGCTATCTAAATTTTATGGATTAACTTAATATCTGTAATCAGATAGCATGTAATCTTCAGGTGCAAAAGCATAGTCTTTGTGGAAGTAAAAGGATTTTTGTGCCATGAACTTTTACAGTCACTATATTGAAATGCATCTTCTGCACCCTGTACTTCATGTTAAAATTGTATCACCTATCAAGCTAGCATTTTCCAAGAGAAGTTACACAATCCCAGGTAGCTATTGGCTAAACTGATTTAGTGGGTTTTTTTACTCTGAAGTGCACTAGCATGTTGCCTAGAGGCTAAGGAAATGATGATACAAATACATAGTGTAAGCAGGACTGTTTTCACAGAAAGACTGGTATTCATGTTCAGGAGTAAGAAACATGGATTCTTGCCCATTTGTAATAACAGGCAGCATTTTCTTGTATGCAGTGATGATGCTGTCCCAGTTCAGTAGCATAGTTTGGATTTTTGAACTCAAATACAGAACACAGTCAGTGAAGCAATGTATAGCAGCTACCAGCAGTTTAGTGTGCAGTAAAAAGGAGGCTTTTTGATGTTTATTTTCCTTTAATAATGAAGAACTTCCCTACCAAAGTGTTTATGGATCTGAAGAAACCTCATTGTTCTCCTGTTTTTGACTGTAACAAAGATCGAATGCATTTACCAGATCTTGTGCCTGTGTAATTTCAGGAGCTGTTGTATCACCATTAGAAACCGTGCTGTGCTTTTTCTACTTCTCTGCACATTATTTAATCCTATGCACAGTTATAAGAGACAGTTTCCTGTTTTTTTAAAAGTGACAGAAAATTGATGAGCCTTGAACTCCTATCCTGTCTCTCACTATTCAGACTTCGTTTCTTCCCACATGAATCTGACCTTAGATAGTAGAAGTAGTGGCTAGGATTACAAGATCTAATATTATAGGTCTAATAACCTATTACTGCCCGAGTTCCAAGTTTTCCCATCTAGAAGTAGTTGAGACAAAATTTTTAGCATGCCAGACTAACCAATCTGAAGAGAAGGCTGAATTACAGCTCAGTTGGCTGAACTCATTGAC
>VYZP01027474.1:0-90000 GCA_013400635.1 Hypocryptadius cinnamomeus
TCCCTTCCCTTCCTTCATTTTCCCCTTTTAAAATTTTTTATGAAAATATTTTCATTTTTTCAGGCCACACATATTTTCCATGTACTCCTCAGAGTGTCCTACTGTCACAGATAATATCCCCATGGCACAGGCCAAAGGAAAATCCTGAGCAGAGGAGTTGGGAACACATTCCCTTTCCCAGAGTGTACTGGCTAAACCAGGCTGAGAGTCACCAAAATGCTTTGATTAAGAAAAAAGCCAAAAAATGTCCAATTTCTCCACCAACCAGCACCTGCAGGCAGCATCTTTGGTTCCTTTTGGTTCTTTGCCATCTCAAATTCAAGGTTCAGTGACCCATTCCTACCCACTGGCTGTTGGGCAAAGGATCAGGATTTATTAATTATTATAAAAGCCAGGGAGGGGGCCTTCCTAATTAAAGACTCCAAGTGTCACTCCTCATTTTGGACTGCTTGCCAGCCTGCTGTACCTGGCTCTGCTCAGATGACACTCAGCCCTTAGCCTGGAACTGGATTCTTAGGAGAAATTAAGGGAGGAAAATGCAATAAAAAATCTTCAACTGCTTGTGCAGAAAGAGGGAAGGTGAAAAAGAGTGTAATTGTTCAGTTCAATAAAGGGGGAGACACAAAAATGCCTTTTTTATTAATGTAGTTGAGGCTTAAAGGCTGAAATTTGGCATGGAACAGCTCTGGAGCCTCATATGAGAGGAAACCAAATGACTGATTTATGGGCACTTGGAAATTGCTTCCCACTCTGGCTCATTAATGGCTAAATTGGGCTTAGTCCTCATCCAGCAACACTCCATTGGCCTGGGATGCTCTGGCCATGAGGCCCCTCCGAATTTCCAGCACTGGTCAGGGCTGCATCAAACTCATCACTATTACAAATCCCAAACTATTTAAATGAATTAAAGGAATATTAATAATGTGAGATGCAGGCAGCCTATATGAGCTTAGGAAATGATGAGGGGCTCTGGCAACGTTTTTCTTTATGGCCAAGACCTTCAACAACAACAATTTTCTGAGAAAAAGAACTATTTTGTAAGATAAAGAACTATTTTTGAGAGAAAAAATTGTATTTCTTCTTATCCTCACATTGCAGTGACAGGAAAAAGACAGGTTATTGTCACTTGAAATGATTTTGCAATGAAGTAAATCCCTGATTTACAAAAGTTTAGGACATCACTGGGAGTAAAAGGTACTGCTGCTTAATTAAAATGTACTTGATGGGTGGAAATCAGCATTCAAAGCACCGACGAGTTACAGCAGCAGCGACAAACGAGTTTGTGTTTTGTGTTGCAATTTACTGCCAACAGCTCTGCCTTCCCTGGGCCTTGTGATGTTCCAGGGAATGGACTGGAAATTCAATCCATGCCTAATGGGTTTAACTTGGGAAGGGAAAAGAAAAAGCACCCGCTGCCTGCTCCAGCCTGTGCCCCTCTGCACGAGCTGCCAGGAGCAGGGGACAGAAATTACTGATTTTAATGGATAATGGGTCTGATTTAACCTGGATAAAGGAATATCTGGGCAGGGGAAAGGAAAGGAAAGGAAAGGAAAGGAAAGGAAAGGAAAGGAAAGGAAAGGAAAGGAAAGGAAAGGAAAGGAAAGGAATCTTAAACCCCCCAATAAATAGTAAAAAAAATTACAAAATAGATTTTAGAAGTTGCTCATCAATGAAGTGTTCACTCTCCGCAAAGTTTCCTATTTCTAGACATGAAAACAGAACTATAAAATTAGAGTCTTCTGGGTAATGTTGGGATGAGTGTATTGGGAGGGCAGAGACCTTCACTTGCTCTCCCAACTGCTCAGGAGCCAGGCCATGGCTTTGCTGCCATCCTGATTCCTGTCCTGAGGAAAGAGAGGAAGGGACTCAGACTCACAGGTGAGTAGAAAACTCACACCCTGTGCTGCCACACTGAAGAAAGTGACCCACTAGTGGGATTTGGGTCAGAACAGGTGGATAAGGAAAGGAAAAGCATATGCAGGAGAGGATTGGCTTCTGCAGCCTCATGTCAGAGAGAGAATGCTCAAAGAATGGGGCAATTTAACAAGTCAAATAGTTATTTTTTTAGAAAAACTTTCACTTGGGAAGGCAGTGACAAGGAACCATCTGCAATCAGCCTCCCCTCACCTTTTTCAGGTGGAAGCCAAGGAAATCCTGCAGTGATATTACCTGTGCTAATGTGAACAGAGCTCAATCCACAGGAGAATAGGTGAGCAAATGTGGGTGCACAGAAGTGTAAGCCCCAATTCAAGAATGTGTCCCTGATTGCCTGGAGGGGAAAAAAACCACTCCTGGCAAGTGGAGAATGCATTATCTCCATAATATAGCTGGAGATACCGGAGGAAATTTCAGCATCAAATATTTGTACACAGGTCCTATTTATTAAAAGCAAATATTGACCATTCGGTCCTTAAATATTTTAAATAATTTATTCTAAATATTTTGATACCGGAGTAAATTAATGCTAAAGCATTTCTTTGTTTGTGCCAAATCAGTGCTTCCCAGTAGGAAGTTAGTCCATCCTTGCAAGCAAGCTTTCACTCTCAGTAGGCAGTCCATTTCTGTAGAGTGCCATTAACTTAATTTCAAAAAGAACCAGTAAAGGTATATGGAGCAGGCAGTAATAGCATGGAAAATATCCAAAATTACTAGACCCCAGCAACAGAACTTCGATGCCATTTTCATGCACTAATAATTTGTAGTTTACATATTGAAGGTAACTATAAACTGACTACTTCCTTGGTTAAGTCTTGCAGGTAATTGCAAATATGTTGTTAGTGCTGTACCTTTCCCCATCTGAGAGCAACATCTCTAGGAAAAACAACAGAAAGCACAATTTTCACCTTATTTCCAGAAGTGTTCTGGAGTTTCTTTGTCACCAGCAATATTAAATTTACTTGTGCTCAAACTATAAAAGTGTGGCAATTTTAAAACTAGATTTCATAACCCGAAATTGTAACATTTTCGTAACAACTCTTGGCTTTAATTTAAATCAAATCTTTTCTTAATAATGCAGATTTGCATGAATATGAAGTACACACATGGAAAATTATGTGTTCCAAATCAGAAAAATCTTTTGGAACTCCTCTTTATTTTGGCTGAGAAATTTAATCTGTGGAAAGAACAGTATCAACACAACAACGTTGTTTACTCTTGGGTGTCATCCAAAGCAGTTTGTGTGAGAAGTGGGACACAGAGGTCCTTCCTTCCGAGGTTTTAATGAAGAATTCTGTATTTCTACATTTCTGCTGCCCCAAGAGCTACTAGTTGGATGGTTTTCACATGCAAAGCAGTTGTAGCAAGGAGGCTGGATTTAAAGAGGGGGTGGAACAAGGTGGCCTTTCATTACTCCAGGGTCAGCAATATCCGAAATCCCAAACCCCTGGTTCTGCTCAATCTGCTCATGGTGATGGACTTTTGGACCATGGACACAAAAGTTTTGCCCACAGCGGGGACAGAGATGCCTTGGGAAATGAAAGGAGACTCTCCCCATCTGGATAAATCCAAAACTCCTGCTGGTTTCACTTCTCTCTGTTTCAAGATCTCCCTTTGAGAAAGGAGTTTTCTTAGAAAGGTAACAGAAAATCCTGGGAAAGGCTTCCAACCACTCACATACCTCATTTATGTCAATCAGCCAGTGGTTTCCCTGCTGACAGAACCTACATTTCACAATTCAACTCATAATTTAAGAATTTTTGATATTTGAATCTGTGATGTTCTTTAAACTTTGCTGTGTTTGTCCTGTTGGACATTTAGGGGCCTTGGAACCACTTTGGTTTCCAATCACTTTGATTTCAAATCTCTTAAAATATTTGTTGTAAAAAAATGATTGTGTCTCCTCTAAGAGACAACAGAATTTTTTCTGATAGATAAAATCACAGATCAAGATCAGCAATGCATCAAGGTCCGCAATTAAATGGGTTAATTCCTCATCTTTTCGGTAAACCAAAAAAACTGCTCTGCGACGGGGCAATGCTTGGAATATTTGGAAAGAAAAAGTTAGAAAAAGTGAGGGAGGCTGAGAAGAGCCCTTGCAAATTGGGCAGTTTCCACCCCTTTAGCTGGAGCCCAGGTTCTGCTGGCCGTGCCAAGTGGAGATCCTGCAGTTGGCGGAGCAGGCAGGAGGTAATTGCAGCGCTGGGCCAGCTCCCTGGGAGGAATATTGCAAACTGCATTTTGGGCCTGAGAGCACGAGCCAGCACAACAAATTAGGGAATGTGATCTGCAAACCACAGGACAGCATTGCTGCCCTCAAAAAAAGACATCCAGTGAGAAGGTTGTTCAGTGAGAAGGGAGGATATTAATAAAAATCCTTTTGCTCATTGGCCATCTGAGGGGAGTGCACAGCAAAAGGCACTTTTTGGCCGATATTTTAATTAGTAAATAAATTGACTTACAACAGGCACAAGGTTTATAGCAAGGATCTCAAACTGAGTAACTCCTTCTGCTCACCCTCCCAGTGTCCAAGGCCAGATTGGATGGGGCTTGGACCAGCCTGTGGAAGGTGGACACCAGTGGAAAGTGTCCCTGCCCATGGCAGGAGGCTGGAAGTGGTTAATCTTGGAGGTCCCTTCCAATCTAAACCATCCTATAAATCTGTGCTGTATCAACCACAGTGACCTCAAGAAATCTGAGCATCTAAAGGAAGTTATATCCTTCCATATTTTGGAGGCAACCAAAGCCTCTGGATCCAATGTCCTGTTAAAAAAAAAAAAAAAAAATTTAATTCCTTCCAAATCTGGACTTTTTGCAGCTGGGTGTCGGACATGGACTCAATCCCTCCTCCACGCAGCAAGGGAAGATGTCCCTATGATTTCCTGTGGCTACCCTGACCCCCTCTACCCTGCTCCTCCCCGGGGCATGAGAAGGAATGCAGAGACAGAGAAAAGGAGCAGAGAGCCCCAACCCTCCCATCAGGATGCCCTGTAGGCAGCAGAGGAAATGGAGTAAGGACAAGGAAAATTGGATTTAATAATTGCCACTAATAAAGGGGCAAGCACAGAGAGCCAGTTCTACGCTGCTGGCAAAATTAATTGCTCAAGGCACATTAACAGTGTATTAGTTAACACATACACAGTGAGTAAATTGTAATTAAGCTAACTAACTAAATAATAAATACGTAGACTTTGTATGACAATTGGTCCTTGTAAAAATCCTTTTCACACCAGTGATAATTATTGACTTGCACAAGTTTGACTGAAAAAATCCAAACTGATGCCCATTTATTTTAATCTTCAAAATGACTTGGATTGGTATTTTTATTTTTTGTATTGGTAAATGAAATAATGATGTCATACAGCAGCATTAAGTACTATTAAAAAGGCCATAACTAACATTGGATGCATAAATAATACATAAAATGACACTTTTACACACTTTGTGAAGAATTGCTTCATGGGTTATGCAATCTTTTCCAAAACAAGTTCCAAGAAATAACATCACTCGTTATGTTTCATAGCTACAAATTGGTAACTGAATTAACATTCATTTATTAAGTTTACATGGAGAACTCCTCTAATTCAAATGCTTGCAGATTATAATTTATTTTTATCCGAGGTACAATTTTTCATCTCTTGTTTTTGCCAAAGTCAATACAACCTCAGCCAAACTCTGGTTCCAGTTCTCCATTTGTACCCTCCTGTTCTTGGCTACTTACCTAGATGAGTCTTTTCTAGCTGGGAAGGTAAATAAATGAGCTTGGATCACAAAAAAAAAAGTCATTTGTAAAATTTTGAATTTCAACTACAGTTCCTGAGTCAATATTGACAGCTTTAGGATCCTACTCCTGCAATTTAATAAAAAAATAGAACAGAGAATCGCTTTTGCACATATGGAACTTGAACAACTGATCTGGCAGGAGAGGTTGAATACGTTATTTTTTTAATAATCTATTTTATTTCTCCTATCCCAGTTTAATCTGCAAGTCAAATACAGGCGCACTGTGGAGTGGGACAATATGAAAAGACCTTTTCTTCATGAATAAGCTCCATGGAAGTCCCAAAAAGAACTTGTCTTCTGGGACACAGGCTGCAGCTCTGAAGAGGTTTACAGTAGCATAGAGGAGATTAGAGGAGACTGGCATTGTAATCGCATGGAATGTCAATAAACAGAGGGAAGAAAGTGAGGAAGGAGAACATGGATAAGGACATGGAAAGGCAATAGAGAGGATAAAAAATTTTATGGTGGACCTTGTGCAAACCAGAAGAATTAAGGAAGAAGGAACTAATCGTTGCCCAGAGAGGCTGTGGGTTGTCCATCCCTGGAAGTTCCCAAGGCCAGGTTGGACACTGGGGCTTGGAGTAGCCTGGGATGGTGGAAGGTGTCCCTGCCCCTGGCAGAGGGTGGGACTGGTTGAGCTTTAAGGTCCCTTCCAACTTAAACCATTCTGGGATTCTATGATTTTACAATTCTCTAGATACTGGAGTAAGTAAGGGCCTCGCTGAAGGCACTGGGGTCAGATTTAGGTGAGGATTCAACAGTTTAATCTGATAGACAGCCATTACTGGGAGCAATTTTTGTGGGAACTTTTACATTCCTGGCTCAAAAGGAAATACTCCTGCTAAAAATGTCCTCATGGAAAGAGGACCTTACTAAATAGACAGTGACACAACAGGAAGTGACACAAATACAAATTTGTCCTTGATAGATGGTTAAAGACTTCATGGAACCAGTTACAGAAAATAACTTCAGATCGAATTGATTCATTTCAAATTAAATGGAAAGACAAATAAAGTCCCATAAATTCAGTTTTCCTATAGCAAAAGGGGAAATGTGGTAAAATGTCAAGGCATGAAGTTATCTGGACTGCAGAGAACACAGAGCAGGAGGTCACAACCCGTACAGCCTTGGCAGGGTGCAGTGACGTAGGGATGCCCCTGAGGCAGTTTTCCTCATCGTCTCTGATGTCTCGGGGTCCTACAAGGTTCTGATCCAAATTATGTCTAATCAGTCACACTAAATAATCCTCCCTTTGTTGTACTGTCCATAATTCACTTGTTCCAGATCTTCCCAGGTTTTTCTATTCCAAATTCTGAAAATCAGTCATTTCTTAAAATTGAAGGGAAAAGGAATTGCGAGAAAATAAATCCACCCTATCTTATTGCAAAAATATTTAACCAAGTCTTTCTCTTTGATCATTTAAGCCCTGAAAGGGGCATGCCAGGGAGGTTTGGAGTCTGGAGGTGTCCAAGGAGGTCCTGGATGTGGCACTCAGTGCCCAGGGCTGGGGCCAAGGTGGGCATTGAGCACAGGTTGGACTTGATGGGCTGGGAGTGCTTTTCCAACCTAAATAATTCTGGGATTCTGGGATTCTGTGAATCAATCAGACCCTATTCTGTGTGCCTACATGCTGATGGTTAGAACAAGGCTGAGGTGAGTAAGACCAAGGTGCAGAAACAGCCAGGTGAGGCTCTTTGACCTGTGGCAGGCAGGAGAACAGGTAACCCGGAATGATTGAACACTTTGGATCTATTAAACCTGTTAAACATGGCTGAAGTCTGAACTTGGCTGATAAATCATTCCAGAGTGTGCCTTGCACGGATTGAAGGGAGAGGGAAATGAAATATATAAAAAAGCCATCAAGACTGAAATTATTCTTTAACCTCCACAGCCTTTAAAGTGTTTCTCAAAGCTTAATGATACCTTGTCATTTTTCTGATTTAATGCACATTCGTTCAGGTTGGCCTGGGCCAGGGGGGTCCTGTTTCTTCACAGACAATTTCCATAGCTGGGATAAGGATGTTTCAACCAAATCCAAGCAGCTTCTCCCAAGCAATGTACCCAGCAGTAGGGAAAGTAGAAATTTGTGATTTTAGGAGACTTCATCATTAAAAATCTCTAGCTTAGCCTAGAAAACAGTGGAGATTTACACAAAAAGTTGAGTTTCTTTCCTTTTTTTTTTGGTGTTGATTTTACCTTCTTTCCACTGCAAAAGCAGAGCTGTCACAGTAAAGATGTGTTGATGCCTTTTAGGCTGTTACTGGAAAAAATAATTATAAATCTGCCAAACACCACCCAAAAAAGTTGTTTTTAACTATTCCGTTTCTCTGTTTCCCTAATTCTGAGTTGAACTTCAAAACCATGCTGGACTATTTATAGAAAGCAGTTGGGATTCTGTTCCTTCAAAGAGAAAACCATGGATATAAAATATAGCACAGATATGTTGAGAGGACTTCAAGATGTGAAATGGGAAAGTGTTCTATGTTTTACTCAAAAGAAATGAGCACTTATATAAAGCAGTTTGAAGATATTATTTTGGTTTTTCATTGTTTCTTGTAGCTGCTGTCTAATCCAATGGATTAGATCATCCAGGGCTCTAAATGAAACCCAGAAATTCCTTTCTTTGTCAGTGCTGGAGAACATTCCATGCAGGGTCCCAGCTGGATCTGTCCTGGATCCAGTGCTATTCGATATTTCATTAACAACTTGGATGACAGAAGAGAGAGCAGACTTTGGATAACACCAAAGTGGGAAAGATCGCGAGTATTAAAATTCCAAATTATTCTGGAGCAGCATCCTAATGATGACATTTAATAAAGACGAGTGTGAGGCACTATGTATAGGAAGAAAAATCCGATCCACACAAATACAATGGTGGAAGTGGTGTTACAGAAAGGCAAAGAACTTTCTGGGATCTCTGCAGAGCATCATTAGAGCCTTAACAAAAATAAAGTGGCTGTTTCCTGGCATTAGCCTTTGAAAATAAGACGAAGAAAAACTGGGGGAAAGTGAAGAGGAAAATAATAGGAAATTACAAACATTTGAGAAAAGCTGTGATGAGCTTGCTTAGTCTAGAAAGAGGAAGGAGACCCTCAATACTATTTTAATTTTAAATATATTTATGGCCACACATATGAAAGCAAATATATGTAAATATTTATTTTAAATAAGGTGACAAGCACTTTTTTCTGTGGCCAAAGAGTGCTGGACAAGAAGTAACAGGTTTTAGCTCGCAGGAAGGGAGTTTTTCTATCTGAAAGGATAATTAGGCACCGGAGCAAATTACCAGGGGAGATTGTGAAACTCACTGGCAATTTTGAAGAACAGATTAGACATACATCTGCCAACACTCGTGTAATTTTAGTTGGTCCTGGTCCAGGGCACAGAAGGAAAAGGGCCCGGATCCATCTTGCCTGATGGGAGAGACACCAAACTCTGGGAACTGGCCGTCCTGGGAACCTCTGATGGGCCATTTGAAGGGCAGAGGTGTTAAATTCTGTGTGTTGCAGAGCCAGAGGTGACTGCATTCCTCATCCACTTGCTGGAGTCAGCTGGAATCAATCTGGATATGGGCATATTCCAGCCCGGAATCCAGCTTAACACCCCCTCCACCCCACCAACTTCTCAGGGCTTCTCGATATATTGAATCAAATTTCCTGAATGGGAATCAATTCCCAACACAGAGAGGAGAATGGGCATCCAGGATAAATGGATTAATTTTTGCATATATCCTTTTATCTGAATGGATTACTTCTGCACCCAAAAACACAGGTCTCAGGATAGTGTAGTCAAAATAAAGAGTTAGAGTCTAAAATTAAGGTTTAGAGTTTAAAATAATGAGTTGCAAGTTAAAATAAATAGTTGCAGTTTAAAAATAAAGACTTCCCAGTTCAATCTCAGCCATTTTCATAATATTCAGCAATCAACTAAAAATAAGAGTATAAAAAACCTAAAGTGGTACTGTGCCTGAAAATAAAACAGGTTTTGTCATGGCAGCTGTACCTGGGTACCTACAGATTCCACTGACATCCAGAAAAATCCCTGCTAAGCAATCCCTGTGGGATTCCTTGGCAGGAAGCAGTAAGGAAATAGAAAATTTCAAATATTCCCGCCTTCTTCTATAATAATATTTTATAATAATTTTGTGTTACTCCTTTGAAACACCCCCTCCAAAAAAAAAACCCTTGTGCATCAGGGGCATATTCCTTAAATAACAGCCTGGGTTTAAAATGTCTGTCCAGGAATTCTGCCCTTTGCTTCCAGACTAAATGCTCCTACACGAGCTCCTCGCTGGCCAGGCTCGTGCCCATCTGCCGGGATGGCGCGGTGCCTGCGGCAGGTCAGCCTGCCAGCTTCCCTGGGTCAGGAATGCCAGGATATGACAGCAGTAGATGGACAACCTGCCTCGTGCTGCCACACTCTCCCTTCCAAAATCAGCTCTCCTCAGGCTGGCTCTGTGCATCAAGGATCAGGTAGCAAATGAAAAATACCTGCAGGGAGTGGGAAACGTGAAAAGTTTGGGGGTGTTTGCTCTTTCCAAAAAATCAGGCTTCTAGGAAACATAGAAAGCTCATTTGGGATGTAAGATATTGTAAAAATATTGCCCACAGGAATGCTCTGAAAGCAAACCTTTGGCAGGGTTTCAGTAGCTGCATTAGGCAACTCGTGGGCAAAAGGATTGCTCCCAGCTCTTCCTGGCCAGGACTCCCATTTGTGTGGGAAGTGCCTCTCTTCCTCCAGACTAATTAATAAACCAGCAGTATTGACAGGCTGCATCGCCTGGAATGGGGTCAGTGCAGCAGGGCCCACAGCACGGGGGTGAGGATGCTCAGCTCTAGGGGCTGGCTCCAGGAGCAGCTCCTGCTCTGCCCAGGCGTGATCAGAGGAAACCTGGTACCTCAGACGGGGTTTGGACAGAGGGACCGGATTGTGTCACCTCATGGTCAGGGTTTGCCCACAAAGTCAAGGGAAGGCACAGGTTGGACGGGGCTTGGAGCAACCTGGGATAGTGCAAGGTGTCCCTGCCCATGGCAAGGGGTGGAACTGGGTGGGGTTTAAGGCCCCTTAAAGAACCAATCCAACCCAAACAGGTCTGGGATTTCCATCGGATCTCCAACAATCCTTGCACCTCCCCTGGCAGTTCCAGCTCTTTTGGAGGATACCCATCTCTCACCAAAAAATCAGAATGGCAAACCAGAGCAAGAGGAATCCTGATGAAATAGCATTAATGTCTCCTCCAGGAGGGAATGCCTTCCTGAAGAACCATGTCAAGAGTGCACCTGGCCGAGTTCTCCAAGGCACGGGCTGTCCTTCAGCCCCACAGACCCCACGTGCGCATTCTCAGCCATGTAGAAAATTATCCCCGGCAAAGCTGGTCACGTATTAAACACCCCATTCCTGGCTGTTCTCCGGAGCCTGACGTGCAGGAAGGTGGACAAGCCGGGAGACAGAACGAGTGTAGATCATTACAGGAACCACAAAGGGCGCAACTGTGAGTGATGGCGCCGTAATGGAAAGGCGGGAGTGTGACAGCGGGAACGCCGCTCGCCTGAGCCGCGGCTCCCGGCAAGCCCACGGACATGACTCCTCTGATAATCCATCATCGATCCCGCTCCTGCTCCCACCCTGGACCCTCTGCCTACCTTTTAGGCTCACCACCTGTGACATTCCTTGAGAATTCAGGGGACGAGGTGATAGTGTAAAGCAACAAAAAGCCACGTATGGATTGAATAATCCCCTCCGTGTTTGCTGTATCCATATTCACCTTCCCCTGCCATCACCTCCTTTTATATCACAGGCTATTATCTGTATTTCCATAGCATAAGAGCTCAACACTGAGATCAAAGCTCCACTGTGCCAATCATAGGAGCTGATTGCTGCCTGACAGAGAGCCAAAACCAGGGATTTGGGGTGAAATGTGGGGACAGGGGCAAGTTGCCTCAGGTGACATCTATGCCTGGGCACAGGTCTGGATGGCACCTTGACTCAGGGCACGGTAATGCTTTCCATTCTTTCCAGCCATACAAGTAAACGAAACCATCCTGCTTTATTTTATTAAAGTCATATGTTATTCTGGAATTCTGTGTTGCTGTTATTCTGCCTGCTTAGTCTGGCAGTCTAAGTATATTTGAAAACCAATAAAATAAAATATTACCAAAAAACATAATACTCTAGAAATCCACTCCCTTCTGTAATTACAGTTTAATGTCTAACATACTTTGTGCTTCACATTCAGCAAACTTTGATACAGTACTTAGACAGAAATTATGGTGCACCAGAGTAACATACATTTGCTGGCAATGAAAATGGGAAATAATTTCTCTTTTATAATTAGGGGATGTCTGCAGGATGGAGGTGCTATTTGTTTGTCATCACAGAATATGCCTGCCTTGTGTCAGGCAATCAGTTTGACATGTGGAGTTAACTTTAGGTTATCCAGACCAGGCACAGGCATTTGTTCTCCATTTTCTCTTCTGTCTCACAGCAAGTCCAAGCGGGAACCTTTCCTGGGCACATTACATGGAAAGGCAGCATTTTCTTGTAAGGAGTGTTTGTTTGCTGTTTTTTCAATCTCTTATTCTCAAAAATACCCTCTTAGCAAAACCACAAAGAGACATTTTCCTGAGCCACTTGAAGTAGGAGACCACAAGCTTTAACAATCAAAATAATAAAAATTGCTGCTCTATTATGATGGGGAAAAACTTGGGGTTTGCTCTTTTGCCAGCATTTGTGGCATATTTCGAGACATGATGTTGATGATATAGACCGTGTGAACAAAGTTTGGAAGGCAACATCTTTTAATTGAATGGCTCCAGCAGTAATTATTATTTGGTCTCTCGTTAATTAACAATTTACAAATGGCAGACAGCACAGTGTAGTTAAATTACTTCTTCAAGATGACTTAAAGCTGGAAAAGGGTTGCAATTATTTTCTATGTGAATTTTGCTTCTTTTCTTTTACTGGAAGTTTCCCTTTGACCCTGTAAGAGAATTCAGGGATTGATGGGAAAAAAAAATAAATTGTGTCATCTACGTCCTTCCCACAAAAGTTTCCCAGTGTGTTCACAGACAATTTCCCACCTCCAGGAGCAGACAGTAATCACAACTGAACAGTGTTTCAAAATCCAGTCTTCTTCACTTGTTTAGGTCCAGGAAAATGAATTTAACTCTCAAGTTTCTCTTCTTTACACAACCAGAGCAGAGAGCACAGGGCTTTCTTCAATAGAGCCATTCCCAGTGATTCCAGTAACATTCCGGGGTCTGCAGAGCTGGGCAATCCCTGGCTCTTCTCCAGCTGAATTCAACCAATGATTCAATTATTAATTCAGCAAATCATAGAATTTTGGAAAGGTTCAGGTTGTAAGGGACCTTAAATCCCACCCATTCCACCCCTGCCATGGCAGGGACACCTTCCACTGTCCCAGGTGCTCCCAGCCCCAGTGTCCAGCCTGGCCTTGGGCACTGCCAGGGATCCAGGGGCAGCCCCAGCTGCTCTGGGCACCCTGTGCCAGGGCCTGCCCACCCTCACAGGGAACAATTCCTTCCTAATATCCAACCTAAACCTACTCTTCAACTGGCTGAATCCATTCCTCCTCGTTCTGTCACTCCAGGCTCTTGTGAATCATTTCTCTCCAGATGTTTCAGCTCTTTGTGTCATTGTGAATTTCTCAGCTCTAATGCTCTAGTGAGGCCAAATTTTCAAAAGTGGCCTTACAAATGGAAGAGTCTCTGTAGGGACATGGTGAAAGAGCCATTGCTTGGGACAGAGAAAAACCACTGGTAATTATTNTACTGACAATTTTTTCCCAAGGAAAAGAAGGAGCTGGCAAGCAGAGGCCGCTGCTTTGGTCAGGGTGCAGCTGCAGTTCACTGCTCCTTTTTGAAAGCAAGTCCTGCAATTTTACCCATTTTTCCCCAAGGATTAAAGTAGGAAAAAACCCAACAAGATCTCACCATTGTCACAAATACAGAAGGAAATAATTCCTGGTGGAAATGAGACAAAATGTCTTATCTTGAAGGTTGGGCCAGGTTGCAAGGACTTCCCAATGAGGAATCCAGTCCTTGATTTATTGGGATTGACCAAATTTATTCCTTTACTTATTTATTAAATTTTTATAAACATTCTGTCCTAGAAAATCAGTACAGTTAATCCTGGCAGTGGTCTCCCACATGCTGGTGACAGTGGCTTGTCCCTGGGAGCAGCACACCAGCCTCAGCTTATTTCAGCTGGAAAGAAAACTTTGGAGAGTGGCAAATTTTTTGCAGATGACAGAGTTTTATTATGTGTTAGCAACAGCAATCCAAGAAACAAAGTTTAGGGCAACATCTAAAATAGCTGGCAAGGGGAGTGTGCTCATTTCACTAGTTTTACCACCCTAAAATCAGGTTCTAACTCAATGAATTCCAGCAAAAAATGGATGATGGACAGAGTTCTCAGTGAGGAGCAGCCGAGCTGAGAACACCACACTATGCCCATGGATTTGGGGGAGAGGACTCCAGATATTGAAGGGAATCTTTGGGTGAAGTCTCCATGGGATGAAGTAGAGCCTGGATTCCCCATCCTGCCATGGAGCTTAACTCCAAATGCCAATTAAACATCTCCTCGTGGTCCTTGGCCAAGGCATGCAGATGTTCAGGCTCCCTCCCTCCCCGCCACGTGAACAGCCTGGGAAAAGCATTACCCTGACAATGCTGAGAGGTGAAGTTGTCACTTTTTCTGCTGCCCAGGAGTGAAATAATAAATCAGAGTTCCATGAATGGCACTGACACGGCCCTGCTCGGAGACGCGCTGTCCACGCGCAGCCTCAGGTTGCTCCACGCTGGGTGATAACAAGGGGCATAAAGAGATGCCACCTGTCACCTCAGCTTTCATTGCACCACTGCAACCAGGCTGGCAGGAGGGTGAGCCCCCTGCTTCTCCAGGAATACCCAGGGACCCCTGAGTTGTGGCTTGAAGCACTGCTGCTGCCACTCCCATGGGAATAGGCTGGGCACCCCTTTGGCAATATGTCCCCTCAGCTCAATGCTCCTCAGATCCTCTAGATCTGCTCACTGGTTTGCTGCTTTTGTTTATGTTTTTTAAAAAAAATTAGTATTTTAAAATATATTTCTATTTACATATTTTAAAAAATAATTATATTTGTAATGTTTTTTACATGGATATCGATGTTATATAGCCAATAGCATTCAGGATATTGCAGGAGGTATTCATTGATGAGCCTGGAATGTGTCCCATTTTCTTGTAGGATCACAAGAAAGACATATCCTGGGTAACAGATATTATAACATATTTGTGAATTACAGACAGTGAAATTCCCAGTGCTCAGCTAAAGCAAGGGACAAGATCTCATGGTTTAACATGGGCTCACCAAGAGCAACTAAAAAGATTTCATGGCAGAAAAATGTATTTAAATTTGACTTTCTGTCAGAGGGTTAAATACCTGCCGTGCTGGACCACAGAGCAGTGGGCAAATCCTGCCCTTTTCACACCCGGGAGTGATGCTCAGGGTGGTCCCTACAGCTCATCCCTGCATCAACCCTTTAATCACACAGCAAGGATAAGCCAAGGGAACCCTGTCCCTCAAAGATCACTTGGGGCCGAGGAACCGGCAGGAAGAGGAGAACGCTTAGAAATTCACACTGGGGTCTCATGTTTTATTTTTCCTGAGGAAGAAGGAATCATGGCACTGGAGGAGATCAGTGATGGAGCCCGCGCCTCGCTGGTGGGCAGCACCCACCTCTTCAAAGGGAGGTGAGCCCCCAAAAGGCCCCATCCCGCTGGCTCGGGGCAGCCGGGCTCCTTTCCCATGCCTCCAACAACATCTCACAGGCTGCAGCTCGGGGTTTGATTACTCTTATCATTAGCTGAGCTTCCAGGGCTACGTATTTTAATAAGAGACATAAAATTATCCGGTCTGCTCTGAAACCCCGCCACAGCATTTGTTTCAATGACCCCCTGTGATTGTGAATTCGGCAGATTGACTATGGATTGTATGAAGAAGGATTTCCTTTTGTTTGTTCACAAAGCATTGCCCTTTAATTTAATCATATGTCCCTTTGCTCTTGTACAGTTCTCTGTACTCTGCCCATTCCCCCTCCTCTCCTTTTTTTTTTTTTTTTTTTTTTTAATACAATCTGGACATCTCCGACCATTCCAGTGCTAGCTGTAATTATTTCTCTTAATTCAGTTATTAAAAAATGTCTGCTTGTGGCAGAAGCATTGTGGATCTTTAGTCAAATTGATACAAATATTTTATTAGAATAATTAACAACCTTCAGCACAAGCTTGTTTGGGAGAGCATTGGAGAAACTGAGCGGGTCTGAAATTTGAAACAGATGCAGGACATATTCATAAATAAAACCAGACCAAGTCAAACTGTGGCCTGCATAATAAGACATCACTCACTGTGTTTGCTATATATTTGCAGACATGTTGTTAGCTGCATTTATTACAAAAGTTAGGTGCTTATTTGGAAGCTTTCACTTCTGTGAGCTTGTGATACTTTCTGTAAAACAAGAACCATAAATCATAGTGCGCCGGTTTGAAACCCGTGCACCTCCAGATAACCAGCACTTGTCAGTAGATTGTCTAAACCAGAGGATTAGCCAAAATACAGATGGAGAGGAAACAGAGACTGTTTACGTTGAGTATTTTGGCCAAGAGCCCAAGGAAATTACAATCGATATGGATATAGCATTTCTGAAGAGTTATGTAGCAAAAAGTGCAAGAAAATACTCTGACAGAGAAAATAAATAAAGCTGACAGAGGCTTAATTCTCTAGATCCTGTACTGCGGATAAAAATTAGAAACATTAAGCCATTAAATCATTTCAGCAGGACTTTAAACAATAGGAGCAGACTCGCCTGTTACTGCACGAGTTTAGATCCATCTCTTTTGTAGACTGGATAAATATTCACCATTGCAACTCTAACACTTCCTGCACTTCCCATACACTGCATGACCTATTTTCCCAGTCCTTTTTCATGTGGGACAGGTTTTAAATAAAATAGAAATTCCTCTTGCTTCTTACAGATTGGAGTTGATTAAATATTCTACTGATAAAGGGTAAGCAAATGTCAGATTCAATATAATAAAAAGAGAAATGAGAGTTCATACAAGCAGCAAAGCAAACAATCCATTTTCATACTTTATTAGAAACATTTATTGCCATAATGACTGCATTATACTAAGCAAGCAGGTGGAAAGGTGCTCTGCGCAAGATATTCTCAAATATCTTTATTTTGAGGGTTTTATATCTCCAATATTTAGACAGATGTTTTATTCCCTATAATATAGTCAGAGTATGAAATGCTGTAATTTCAGTTACTACATAAGGATCAAAATTGTACTTGAAGATCACGGCCTGTCATTGTGATTTCGGCAATAATGGTAGACCATTAAATGCTCAATTTTTCTGCTTTGACTTTATATTCCCAATGGTGAGTGGCTTTAGATATAGATGGCAGAGCTCCGCGTGCAGCGGCAAATGCTCTGCCCAAATTTGCGGAACGCATTGCGAGCGCGATTCCCGGTTATTCTGCTCCCCGTACGATTCCGTCGACACGCAAGCCTGATCCGGGGCCTAAATGGAAATGACAAAGATGGCCAGCTCTGCCTCTCGCTATCAAACAGCTGGCACTCGTTATCTTAACAAACAGTGGGAACTGTAATTAAGCAGATCTGTGTTCAATAAGACACCAGTGCCACCAGTGCTGCCCCTGGAACAAGAATGGGCGCTTGTTTCAGAGCTTGACTTTCTCTTAATTTACCAAATCAGGAGGCCCGGTCAGCAAATAATGTAACAAAAGATTTCATTATTATCCTTCATTTAATTTAAGAAAGAATTTAACCTATGTTCAGCGCTCAGGGCCCAGGCTTGAATTCCTCCTGCAGACCAACTTCCTATGAGAGACAGTGGGAGCACAAGGAAAGCAGGACTCTCTTCACTCTAGGATTCTCATTATTATTTCTTTACATCCAAGGCATTTTATTCTCAAGGATTCGTCTACTTAATATGTGTCAGTTCAAGTTTAGAATAAGAAAGAGAAAAAAAAGCCTGACATGCTAACCAAGAAAATTTACTACCCAGTTTCTTCTTTTTATTAACAGAGATCATTAAGACATCAGTTTTTCCTTTTACTGGCAGCATTCCACAGCTAGAGTATTCACAATGTCTAGGACACTTTCATTTTGTAATCTGGAGGATACAGTATATTAATTTTCAGGATTTATCACAAGAAAAGTGAAGTCATACTAAGTACAGTAGGTGTAACTAACTTTCATGTCAAAAAAGCTGTAAAGAGTGCCAGAAGCTCTGCTGGGCTAATAATAAGCTAAAAGGATATAAACTTGATTAGTCTCACTTAAGAAGCAAGAAGATAAAGTAAGCTTGAAAAGGCCTTTGCTCTTCCTTCAACTTCAGTGGGTTGAAGAGAATCATGAAGCTTATCACCATGAGATACTCGCTATAATGCCAGTACAGTTATTAGTTATATGTTAATTTATGCTCTGCTGTGCCCAGCCGCTGCCACACCAGCAGAATTTGTAATTCTGTCCAAAATCTTTGCAGCATCTCAGTGCTGTCACACCGTGTCACATTCCCTTAAGTGCACCTTGCACGGTGATATAAAACCTCCTTATTAAAAATTTCCAGCTACTAGAGGAAAATTGTTCCCCAAATGAAGGATCAAGGATGTCCTTTCCCTGCTCTTGAAGGCTGTGGACACTCTGGGGCTCTGCACCCTCCACAGTCCCCACTCTTACAACAGGAATTTGGGTAAGAGAAGGCTCCAGAGATGCCTCATTGTGACAGTCCAGAACTTAAAGGGGGCTCACAATGAGAAGGGAGAGGGAATTTTTACATGGGTAGACAGAGTTAGGATAAGGGGAAATGGGTTTGAACCAAAAGACCAGAGATTGGTCAGATGTTAGGGATACATTCCTCCCTGTGAGGGTGGGCAGGCCCTGGCACAGAGTGCCCAGAGAAGCTGTGGCTGCCCTGGATCCCTGGAGGTGTCCAAGACCAGGCTGGACATTGATGCTTGGACCCACTTGGGACAGTGGAAGGTGTCCCTGCCCATGGCAGGGAGGTGGCACTGGATGGGTTTTAGGCTCCTGTCCAACCCAAACCATTCTGTGATTCTATTCTATGATTTGGAGGATTTTTGCTGCTCTGTGCTGGTGGAAGGGTCCACGAGATCTAAACCAGGACCTGGGGCTGGGACAATGCCCTGAAGTCACAAGTGCTCTGAGGTTTCTGCAGCTACCACAGTGTCCACCTCCTTCAGTAAAATCAGCCTGAGGATGAACTGTGGGTCCAAAATTAAATTACTGCAAAGATACTTAGTGTTAGATGTTGACTGCTAATGTGGATTTTATCTTAGTTGTTTAATTATTCTGCAAAGAAATGTAGCAAGTTGGGCCCAGCTGCCAGGAGTATTTCAGAAGATTTACACAGGAGTGGGAGATCACGTTTGCTGTAACTCACTTTTTTTAAGGGGAAAATGCACCAAAATCCACATATTTGCAATCAAATTTCAGCAAACTGTAACCACACACCAGTCTTGGGCTTACCCCTTGCTCTTGCAGGATATTGTTGGTATGTGTCTTCCAGAAGTCTTTGAGTTTGAAATAGAAAATGATGTCTGGAAATACTTGAGCACCTGGCTCTGACAGTTGCTTGCATTTCCACACCATTACACAGCCACACTTTTTTAACCCCTGAGAATTAAAATCAGTTAAGAAGTAGCACATTTTAGTGTGTTTTATTAACTTGTGTTAATCCCACTGTGTTTTCTCCATCCTCACTTAACCTTTGCTCCCCAAAAAACCCATTGCTTCGTGAAGTTGGCCATGACTGCTCCTTTCTCATCATTGTCTCAGAACCCATGAGTCTCACCCCCAGGTAAATCAGTAAATTGATTGAAAAATTACTTCTGGTCATTCATGATGAAAATCAGTCCTGCTTGGCATCCAAGCCCGGGCAAGAGGACACAATCTGGGGTTTGGACTCCAGGAGAATAAGATGGACAGTGACTTTCCACCCCCAAATGTTTCCCCAAATGAGCACATTGTGACTGGAGCAGTCTCCTAATGAAGAAAAACAAGATTTTATCAAATGTAAATTGTAGTTAATGGTGCATATGGTTCACATGCTGGCATTGATTATTAAGGATTAAGAGGAGTTTTGGGGTGGAATATAGCTGGAGTATGAAGTGACATGTGCAAATTGGGGTTGTCCATCAGGTGCTGTGTCAGTACAGCACCAAAAGCGCTGGGATGTGTTAAAGAGACACCAGGATGAAAATAGGAACCAGTGCAGGAAATGCTTCCAGAAGGAATGGGCATTGCAAGGGGGAAGGAGAAGGGAATGAGACTGAGGATGGAAGGGGACAGAGCCACAAATACGAGAGGTGACAGGGCAAAGGGGACAAAGGGTGCAGAGGCAGCCTGAGAACGTGCCTGGGAGAGCTGCTCCTTCAGATGTTGCTTTCTTTATAAAGTAGAAAATATATTTAAAATCTTCAACAGAGTGTTATTCAGGCAGGTCACCGGACCTTGGGATGTCCCAGGGAAGAATGAGAAGAGGGCATGAGCCTGCAACACCTGCACAGGCAGGTTAGTAAGTTTGAGGGGGCCAAAAAACTCAGTGCTCTTCAAGATTACAGGCCCAGCTCCAAGATATTTTCTCCCCCCTCTCTATTACAACCTGCAATATCACATTTTGTTCCTTTATTTTATTTATATTTTTGCCAGAAAGAGATAAAGATGATGCTGTAAATAGGGGCAAAGTCAAATATCTCAGTTTTGAGAGATATTTGATTTTATTTCCTGGGTTTGGAGGGAACAGAGAAGTCGTATTTGTATAATAAATTACTCACTGCATAAACCACAAAACATGAAAAAAATTGCAAGGACAGTGGATCTTGGCAATTACCACATTAAATGAGTTCCAATAAAACCATAGACAGAGTGCAAAGGTTTAGGCCTTTCTCTACGTACATAAAACTGTTTAAGCAGTTCAAAATTATTTTACTCTTGGTATTAATTTTTATACGGATATCAATTTCTCTTTTTTCCCCCCTTATTTATTGCATACATCCAGTATTTTTACCTGATAACCTGTATGTAGAATAACTAGAAGGCCCAGCAGTTCCCTGAATTCCAAAAACCTCACCTAGCTTTTGGAATTTTGGAATTTCTTTCAATGTGAGGTCACTGAGTGATTTGAGTTACAGCCTAATTCACAATTGACACTGAGTCCAGCCTGTCCCTGCCACAAGAGGAGCACCCAACTTCAAAAGGGACCCTCAAAAAGATTCAGCTTGATCCAGGCTTCAAACCACCCAGTTCTGGAATGACGAGGACAATGGCTGCAGCTCTGATTTGTAGTTGACAAGGGAAGAATAAGGTTGGCATGTGGTCAAAATTGGAACAGAGTGTCCAAGATGGAATTACTGTCCATGGAAGTATTCAAAAAGGTGTGTGGCTGTGGCATTTGGTGACATGGTGAGCTTGGCAGTGTTGTGGAAAGGCTTGGAGTCGATGATCTTGGAGTTCTTCTCCAGGCCAGGTTTGTCTGCTTTTAGGATTCAGCTGGACAGGGTGCTGGGCCATCTGGTCTAGACCATGCTTTGCTAGGACAGGTTAGACCAGATGATTTTCGAGCTCTCTTCCAGCCTGGAATTCTCTGATTCTCTGATCTCTTGAAAACACCATTTGGAGAAGGCATTCAAGTGCCCCACCAAGAGGAGCCAAGCCCAGGTGACCCTCAACACTTTGGAAACCAAGCCATGATCTGGCCTTTGGTGACTGAGCCCCACTCTCTACCTGTCCCCAACATGTCACAATGATTTAAGCACCAAAATTCAGCCACATAATTAGCAGAAGAAACTGAGGGTTTCTGCTGTAAGGCTGTGATTAAATTAGCCATTTATGGATTTCTGAGAGAAAGGAGACTAAAATGTTTTATAGTGTAGTTAAAAGAACCAGTGAATGATTCCCTCATGTTGAACATTTCCTAATGTCAGAAGCAGGGTGGATGACACAGACATCATAAATCCAATCGAGAAGTGTTAAAAATCACTTTAGTCTGCCAACTTACTAGAAATTCAATAAAATGGTATGCGACAATTTATTTGTGTATGTGGAATGGATACGTGTGAAATTAAACCCATGGAAGTGTCAGTGTGCAACACACACGTGACAGGGTGAGGTTGTCCATCACCCACTTATCACGAATGGGGGAGAAATGGGAATTGGGAAAACTCTCCTAGATGCCTGACTCGAGGACAGAGGGATAGCAGGGTGGGGGTGGCTTTTCTGGTTCTGTGGTTGGTGGCCCCATTGCACCCTCACACTGGGAACAGCCTCAGCTCTTCCAGTGAGTTGCTATTTATTTTTGCATGTTTATTTTTCACTCCACTCGTCCTGTTTAATGTGAATTAACTCGCATTTTGCCTGCATGGAGTGGGACTTTTAAGAGGCATGAAATGACAAAACAGGGCTTTGTTTTCCAGCCAGATTCCCTCTGCCTGTGCTCTGCCGGTGTCTGCCTCGGCTTCCAGCTCCATCATCACATCCAACAGAGCCTGGGGCAAAGCTGGAGCAAAACACCCAGCGCATTCAATTTACAAACAGAAATAAACACCTTTTCAGCAGGTTCTACATAAACACTAAACAAAACCAGGGGAGACAAAAAAACCCACCCACAACACAGCATTTTTTATGTCGTTTGTGCGCAGCAGTGACCCTTTATTTTCTCGAGGAAATAACGCTATTACAGGGAGATGCCTAGCACTGGGATCCTGGACGGTTTCTCAATCTCCCTGTCTCCCAAGGAGCTGGTGGCATGGCTGCTGTGTCACATCTCTGCAGATTGTCTGGCTTGGTGGCTGCTCCAGCCCCTGGCACACCAGCACCCTGACCCCCAACCAAAGCCACTCCATGGGGCCTCCCCACCACCGAGGCACCCAACTTTACAGAGCAGCAGACAACGAATCAGATATGAAAATGTCTGAGGCAATAAATTAACACACAGCAGGGGAGTGATGGCTTAATCCCTTCTAGCCCAAACAGTACCTGACACACTGCTACAGGAGCTGGGACACTGTAGTGGTACTGGAGCGAAAATGATCATTCCCAGTGGATTTGGGGCATTGAAATGGGGATGTAATGGATTCTGGGAGAGAACCTGTGCAGGGGTCTACGGTGTTTGTACTCAGAATCCAGGTTTACCTGCCACGGTGTTTTCTTGGGCTTCCTTGTTTTGATCAACCCAGAAAGTGGCATTTTAAATTCTAAGTTTAGGCAGAACTTTATTATTTTAAGTCTTTGCTGAGCATCTGATAATAATTTCTCATTATTCATGCAAAGGCCAATAAGGTATAGCTCACACTCACAGAACATAGAACATTCCTGTCCTGGCTGGATACATTTATTTGTGGAATAATTAAACAACTAAGATAAAATCAACACTAGCAGCCAACATCTAACACTAAGTATCTTTGCAGTCAGTTAATATTTACTGTGAGGAGTTGTTACACCTATTTGAAACTCATCTACTGAAAGTTTCAAAATGCATTTTTCAACATAACTGACGTCTCTTTCTGCAAGAGTTTCTTCCAGGAAAATAACACCCGCTCCGTTTTTGGCGTTGATGGCAGATAAACAAAAATGTTGTTGCCAAGGACTTTATTGCATAATTAAATGTCCTGGGAAACGTATTTAATTTGCTGCTTTCCCTAACACTATGCCAAGCTCTCCTTTCAGGTACACCCATGTAAACCTACCCTGACTTGAGGTTTTACTGGAAGGCCGGGTTTCCTTACTTTCTGTTGCACACATATTGAAACTAAAGAAACCTATGAGCTCATGGACAAATTGAGAGAGCACTTAGATACTTCTTTCCCCTTTCTTCCCCTTCTTGGCTGAATTTCTGAAATATGAACACTGGATGAAAAGGCAGAATTCAGAATTCGAGCCCGCTTCATGCATCCCACATTTATCTGCTTGGCGCAACGCTCATTTTTCCATGAAAGCAGCCAGCAGCTTGTGACACCAAGATCCTCTTACTCCTTCAGATAGACAATAAATAATTAGGATATGAAATACATAGACCTATAATAAAAGCACATTCTTGTTCTGTGGGTCAACTGATAGGGCTGGTCACCAAATTCATTGCAAGCAGCTGCAACCTGCCCATGGTGAGACGGTCTGGGGACAAATGGATTTGGCTCCAGTGCTCAAGAAAATACAGCATAAATCCATGGTGTGCACTGAAATATCAGGTTTCAACTTCATTTTTGCCCAGGTATGAAATAACCATAACTATGTGAAACTCTGACCTCCTGTGCATGTGTGGTGTTCATAATTCCCAGGCTGCGCAACCCAGGATCACTCTCGAGGTATGTGGGGACAAGAAGTGAGGATATGGAGCCTACCAGACCTGCAAGTGCTGGAAGTACTTCTGAAGCTCAAAGTCCTACAGCTCAAAGGTTTTTCATGTCTGGTTCTCAACCATGGCTCCTTATGGCATGGGGTCAGCATTCCAAGGGCTGTGGTTCTGCTGGCAACGCCTCCCCACATTCCCTGTGAAGCTGCTTAGAAATCAAGCATTATAAAAGAGGTTTCCACCTCCCAAATTCTATGGAAAAATACAAAAACATGAAGATTTTGGTGGGGAGTGTCTCTGCTCAGCCAGGATGGCTGTGGGGGGTGGGTGCTGGTGCAGCCCCACTGCCGACAGCCCCAACCCCGCTCTGGCAGGACATGCTGCCATGAAAGCACCATTCATCTCCCATTGATGGACACTTTAGAGCAGCTTTTCTCAACTGTTTAAAGTTGAAAGAGCATCCAACCCTTTTGAAGAAAACCTACAGATCACCTTGGGAAGTGTCACCACAACTGCTTCCCTCAGCAAGCCAGGGCCAAAGCTCTGTGTGCTCACTGCTTGCCTCTGCTCCCCGTTCAGCTTTTTGTGCTCCTGAGAGCAGATGGGGACGTGTGGTCACCCTAAACGATGGCCCAGGTCACATCTCAATGTCACATGGCTCACCAGTGGCTCCAGGACCATGAGGAAATAAAACTAGGCTGCAGTATTGAAAAAATTATGTATGTCCACATTTATCCCTAACGAAATCTTAGCCATAACAGATTTGATTCCTCACCTCTTTGCAGCACGTACAGAGTGGTTTGCACTTGGAAAAATCAGAACAAACTCGACATTAATGCTGCCTCTCTGACAAGGTAGTTTTATATACTCAATTACCACTGCATTATCTTTCATCTCAACTATGTGTGAAAACAGTAAGAACCAAATATATTTCACTTAGGGTTCCTTCATTACAAAGACTTTGCCTTTGTCTTCCTTTACACTATGCACTGACAGCAAACTTCATGTATTAACTGGCTCATGGTATAACTCATGCATGGAAATCCAATATAACCTCTTGGCTATGAGCAGCAACACTTCGCTTATCGTACACTAAAAGAATTTTTACTAGTTAATTAAGATTTGTTTGCTTAATTTTTTTCAGGCAGTTGGGGATGGTGCTTCTCTGTCATTTGGCTGGGAAAATCGTGATGTATACACTGTATAAAAGTGCCAAAATAAGAAATGTGTAGACTGCAGCGTCTCTGGTAGTAAATCTTTTTTGTAATCCTAACTTCATATTTCCATTGAATTGTTCCTCTCGAGCTGTGCAGACAGTTGAAGTATTTGAGTGTAGTCACATATGCTTTGGTGCTGCTAACAGCCCTAAAGTTGGTAATCCTGAGGCACAAACGGGGCCAGGGATGCTGGTGGCACTCCTCAGGCTGCAAAATATTACAGCACACCTTATATAGTGCTTGCTTTCGAAATTTCCTTTGCACTTTGTTTACTATATATTCCAATAGTGTAATATTAAACAAAAACAGTGTGTCCTGTGCCAGAATGATTGATTACTACACCGTGGCAAGGTCACCTCCTAGGAACAGTCTGAGTGCAGTAAGGGCTGTCTGACTCATACAGTTAACACTATATCCGCATTGTATGAATGTCACCAGCAATCCAGTGATTTATTGCTTGGAAGGCTCTGTTCAATTTTTTCTGCCTGACCAAATTGCACATTTTCTAGAAAAAGAAGCAAAAATATTTCAGCACATGGATTACCCCAAGTCCTCATTTCTCCCACTAGGTTCAACGAGTCTTTTCAAAGATGCTGATCATCAGGCCCTCATATTTTTCTCTTTTTTCCACCCTTTTCTGCCAGATATTTGGCAAAAAATTATTATTGCACTAATGAAAAGGTGCAGCAGAAGATTGAGGGGTTTTTAATCAGATTTTGGTAACATCTGTGGGCCAGGAATAAGGGCAGCTGTATATTCTGTTTCTTAATTTTAGTAAGATTTACTCTGGGTATAAAATGTTAGCCTCAGGCAAAATTTAACTGGCTTAAAAGAAAAGAAATGATAGTCTTACAGAAACTACCCAACTCAAACTGTTTGAAAACAGTGACTGAGATTAATCCCTCTCGCTCTAAGAAATTCCTACTTTCTGACAAAGAAGATATAATTATAGATTGAGAGAAATGACTTTCAAAATTAACATTCCAGCAGACCCCAACATAATAGATACATTCATTCCTCGTGTATCTGCATGGGAATCAAAGGAGATACATCATGTTTGAATCCAGGCTTTTATTTTTAGAACACGCAGAGCATTTGCGGCGCGCAGCTCCGAGCGCGGAGGGAGAGAGGGGACAGCCCCACACCCGGCCAGGGAGCCACACTGGGGGTCCAGCTGCTGGGCATCTCTGCAAACCCAGGGCCAGCAAAAAACGATGGGCTTTGGAAGGTGTTTGGGTGCCTGGAAATTGAGGTAGGTGCAGTAGAGGTGAGTGTTGTGGCATTTTCAATAATCGCTTTTTTTTTTTTTCCTGTAGGTATCTGTGTCTCATCTGCATCTTTAGGTGTCTGGTCCATAGCTTTAAAAGTCCTTTTGAGTTTTTCCTTCCATTTCATGCCATCCTACCATTAGACCTCTCAGGGAAAAAAAACCAAATCAGCAGGAAATCTGGGGTTAATATAACCCTTTATCTCAAAGAACAATAAAGGCTGGCTGGGTGATGTATCTTAACAAATGCTACATAATGCATCAATTAATGCTGCATTTATCAAATGGCATCTGACACCAGAACTGGGCTAGATCAGCTCTCCTGAACCTCTCACAATTACTCTGCTTTTGCTATTATGACAAGGAGTGTACCGTGCAATGCAGCTCCCATTACCTACCTGCCCTTCAAAGTGCTCTCTGAGCATCATCTCAGAGCCCACAGTTTAGGAAGCAACAACTGGAACCATCTTGAGATATTAAAGGCTCTTCTCCTGCTCTTGTTTATACCTGTGAGCCAATTAAGTATTTTGATTCTGAAAGGGAAAGAAAATTAATCTGGGGTGAAAGAGCACAAGAAGCTTGTGCGTTTAGTCTATTAAACCCCAAAGTGTTCCAGCTTAGCAAGGATGAGTTCATCGATTCAGCTCACTCGAGTGAACAAACAGAAGGAAGCGAAACGAAACAAAGCCCAAGTCAGCTGCTCCAGCCCAGCACACCCCAAACAGCCCCAGCAGAGGCTGGAGCACAGAGCCCCAACACCCCAGCACTGCCAGGAGCCGATCCCGCAGCAGCTCCATTCCCCCCGCACGTGATCCAGGTCATACTTCATCTTCTAATTGATACCTGCCATTGCCTCATAACTAATGATGACTAATGGTAATATCCAGAAAGACAAATAAAAGCTAATGCAAAGCCGGGCCGTGGTGCGGTTCCCTTTGGAAAGCTCCCGGGCCATTAGGAAGCAATTGGAAGTGGAGATTGATGTGCCCTGGGGGTTGCTCCCAGGGATGCGGCGCATCTCCAAACCCCCGGGGCTCCGGAGGGGGCGATGCCAGCCCTTCCCAGCTGTGCCAGCCGGGGCACACGGAGCACGGCCAGGCCACCGCAGCTCGGAGCACACAGCCCCCGACACCCAACCACCCGAGGAAGGCGGTGCCATGCAGCCACACCACCTTATTTCCTCCCTTTTGCCTGGCTTTCCTTATTTATCCACTAAGCCTAGAGCAACAGCGTGACTCCCTGGATGTAGAATATCAAGGAATTAAATTCCCAAGCACTGTGGGCAGACAGTGACAATAAACTCATCTCATTTTCAACAGGTAGTACCTTGCACACACAACACCAGACCGGGTTTACTGCAATGTAACAGCTTGATCAAACATGCTGATTTTGCAGGAGAGTCATCAGTAGCATTTTGGAAAATTTATGCTCTTTTAATTACAAAGTTTATGTCACCCGGTGCAATTTTAATGTAATGAAACATTAAACTGGACCTCGTGCTTGATGTAAGTTAAAATTATTCATTGAATATTAGACCACTAGGCCACCTACTGTTCTTTTACAAATGGTTGAACTATCACGGGGTTACAGAACTTAACATGTAAATTGCAGCAGAAGTTATAATTTCTGTTGCAAATCCCAAAAGACTGTCATTTAAGTCAAATATATGAGTGAAATTTTGCCTCTGTGCCATAATAATGCAGGGAAAATGACCAAAACCTGAACACTTTTAAAGTAATTATGAACCCAATAATAATGCATTTGTAGTTATTTAATCAAGAGCCTTAAAAATTATTAATAGCAAGTTCTTCTTATACAAATGGAGTTTTAAACACTGGCATTTAATTTTAGGGATAGCAATACTTGATCTAGGCCATTAGTGAGATCTTTTGTAAAGCCAAGCAGCCTGCGCCTTTCAGAGCCATTCCTGCTCATCTCCAAGTTCATTACCCTCACGTAAGCGAGAGCAGCTTTGTTAAATAATCTTTCCTAAAATGAATTTAATATTTAGCTGCACACCGAAAATCTTGGGTAAGTTCACTTAGATTAAAAGAAAGGGGGATTGAAACGGCCGCACGGAGCAGATTTGAGCAGATCCCGCTCGGAAGCCCCTCCAAATCCACTGGATCGCTTCCCTTCATCCCCAAAGCCTTGGGAGCGGGTGTATAAATAGGAGAGGGCAGTTGCAGGGAAATTATTCGCCGTGCCTGAGCTGCCTCCCAGCCACTGCCGAAGAGGAATCTGAGCAGTGACTGTGCATCACCCTGAATCTGTAATAATAGCACCTTTCCTGTCACTCTTTGTCCCTTCATTTTTAAACGCGATTGGGTCAGGAGCAGGCAATTTACATTTTTATATAATCTTTGCTCAGGTGATTCAGCCGCTCTGAGGTTTTAGCATTTTGTGTGCAGCTCTGGGTTTCACCTCCCCTCCTGGAGCATTTCCATATGCTGGGGGTCTGCCATCCTTGCAGCTGATACAGATCTATTTAGCTTCTCCCCCTTGCCATACCTGCAGCCTGTAGCAGGTTGTCAGGGAATGAATTTTCATTTTCTCCCCCGTGAGTCCATCACGTGGCTGTCACCAGAATTTGCTCTGTCTGAACTCCTCCATCCCCCTGATTTATGGCTGCTTGATGAGAGGTTGGAGGGCTCTCAGTGTAGCAATAATCTGCACCCTGGTCCAGCACCCATCTAAAGTTAGGATTTCCGATCTAAATATTTAGTCCCCGCGGTACAGCAATCATTTACGAAATTATTAAATAACTTTTCGTCGGACCCAACACCTTTGGGATATTTTTCTAGGTCAATATTCATCAGGAGACCCCGAATGTAAAGGTTAAGTGCACATTTCCTCCACCAAATAAGAATGAATTTCAAACCTGATTGATTCTGGTCATGGAAACCGTAAATACTTACTCCAAATGGTAGATAGGTTACTAAGTCCACTCATTTCCACATCTGATATCGATAATACTCTGCTTCCCCCTTATCAGCCCCTCTCATATTTCACCGGCGCGTGGGGAGCGGGCCGGGGCTGTCGGGGCTGGCTGATGGCCCCTGCCTTCCCCCGCGCCATTCTTCAGTGGTCCTTGAATCTTTCACCCCTGTCACTCCTCTTTCATCATTATCTGAGGTGATCGGTCAGCCCTGTGCCACCACCTGTCTCTTCGATCCGATGCCAACAGTGCTCCGGAAAACTGTCACTCCCGAGCTCCTTCCATTTATAGTGAGTCTCATTAACACCTCTCTTCCCTCTGGCCATGTGCCACTACAATTTAAGATGACTGTTGTTACTAAATACGCACAAAAAAAAAAAAAATGTTGAAATAGCGTTAAGAGCCCGATTTAAATCTATTAAAGCCTGAGAATTTGGAGCTAAAACCTCCCTCAGTGTCTGCTGGTGGTTAGGGGGGTGCATATATTTCGCGTGGATGTATTTATACCTGGGTAAATATCTAGAGATGCATGTATTCCCCCTCCCGTGGTTTCCCTCGGCCTCGGCACCGCTCCTCGTCTGGGAACAAACGCGCTGCCGGCCCCCAGACACAAAGCCCGAGTAAAGAGGATTTATGCCGGGGACATAAAGGCGGCTGCGGGAAGGGAGAGGGGTGGGAAGGGAGAGGAGCCGCGGTGGAGGCTCCCAGGTGATGCCGAGGACAGCCGGATCCAGGGCAGCCCTGCCCCGCTGGCCCTGGTCCCCCAAAGAGCCAAACCTGCGTTTCCATGTCGGTGTGGGGGCAATCCTGGTCGAGGGGATGGGATTAACCCCACGTGTGGGGCTGCCTTCGCTCCTTTACCTTGATTTTTCTGTCCACGAGCAAATGGAGATGATAATGCTTCAATAAAAACTGCAGTCCCAGAGTGCTCGCTGGGAAAAGACCACAAACTCGTCTAAGCTACATTTACAATAAAATTATTTTAAGCTTTTAGGCACCCCAAAATTCTTAAATGATATGAGCAGTATCAGGAGTGTGGTCAACCTGTGCCAGGGGGAGTTTAGGCTGGATTTCAGGGACAGGTTCATCCCCAGAGGGTGCTGAGCTCTGCCCCAGGGAATGGACACAGCCCCGAGGCTGCCAGAGCTCCAGGAGCCTTTGGACAGCACTGCCAGGGGTGCCCAGGTGGGATTTTGGGGTGTCTGTGCAGGGCCAGGAGCTGGACTGGATGATCCTTGTGGATCCCTTCCCACTCAGGCTGCTCTGGGATTCCATGGACACCTGAGCTGTGCAGGCACATGGTGAATATGTAATATTTTGCCACCCCATTTATGTGATTTCAATCCCTTCATGAGTTACAGGGCTTTTTAAGGACCTCAGATGGTTTTAACTGGTTTTGCTGCAATACCTTCACCCTTAGGATTAGTTGGGATTTTCTTCTCCCCAGCTCTCCAAAACCAGCCCTTGTTTAGAATGCACAAATGAGAAAAGAGATTGTAAAGAGTGAAAACAAAGTGTTTTGCTCCTTTCTGGAAGCCAGACCAGCAAAAAATGCATTTCTGAGAAACTCTGCTACCAGGGACAGGCAGGGACAGGTCTTTGCAGCTCATGTGTCCTTTGCAGATGGATGTTCACTGCCGTCATCAGCCCTCACACTATGGGGGAAAAACTTCCTTTGTAGAAAAGATTTTAAAGCATTGAACATTTAAAGCTGCCTAGGACAGGGGTGGAGTTCTCAGCCCTGGAGGGATTTAAAAGCCATGTGGATGCAGCCCTTGGGGACATGGGGCAGTGGTGGCCTTGCTGGAGAATGGATGGACTCGATGGTCTGAGAGGAATTTCCCAGCCTCAACAATTCAGTGATTCTGTGGCACAACCACAACTTCCCCAGGGTGACCAAGCACCTGCCTAAGCCTGCACAAGGGACTAAAGGGGATTTCAGAGCTCACAGGTTTGTTCTGCTGAGAAAATGACATTCAGAAGGCTAAAATTCAGTGGGGTGGGTAGCAGGGGGCTGTGCATTGTCACCCACGTGTGTGGGTTTACACATCTGAGCTATTCCAGTGCAATCACATTTTACAGGCAAAATAACACACACACAGTTTTTGTGGTTCTTTTTGAAAATAGAGCCTAAAATACTCAGTGGTTTTTAGGAAAACCCAACTTTAAAATCTAGCAATGGGAAGGATTTTATATTGTTTTTAGTCTGATCTTACTAAAAAGATTAAACATGTATAGCAGCTTCCCAATTTAAAAATAAAACATCACACTTTTAATTGGGTTGGATTCAACCCAAAACCTCAGGTGTGACCACCCCAAACTCACAGAAAGTGCAAGAACCTGTATTTAGAGCTAAAGCTCAATTTTACTTCTGGTTTTTGTTTTACTACTGAGCAAAGTTTCAATATTGGACACACAAGTTTCAATTAGGTTTACACAGTGAAGAAGGGCTGCCTGTACAGAGCTCCCTGCAAATTAAAGTCTCAGTGAGAGAAGGACAAGGAGCACCAAAAGGCAAGAAGAAAACAATCTTTTATTCCTTTATTTATTGTCTTTTTCAACCTACCAAACATTTCCATACAGACTGAGATCTGGATGCCAAGCCTGAGTATGGATTGAATCATTTTTGCCAAGTTACACACTGTGAAAAACAAACCTTTGTGACAGAAGTACTTCCAGGAACTGCTGCATGGATGGAGCTGCTGGAACAGCATCCCCCAGGCAGGGTCCTGCTTTTCCCAAGCTAAATTCCCAATTTTCAGCTGTTCCCTTCTTATGCACAGTGTTTGCCTGGGTAAGGCAAAGTGATGGTGCTGGTACATCTAACACCAACTCACTGTGCCCAGGACAAACCAGTGGAATAAAGTATTTCCACAGGACAGGTTTAATTTAAATATTGGGAAGGAATTCTTGGCTGTGAGGGTGGGCAGGCCCTGGCACAGGGTGCCCAGAGCAGCTGTGGCTGCCCCTGGATCCCTGGCAGTGCCCAAGGCCAGGCTGGAAAGGGCTTGGAGCAGCCTGGGACAGTGGGAGGTGTCCCTGCACGTGCAGAAATCATTACATGACATCAGTGGTGTCTCCACACAGAGCCCGCACAGCCTCACATGTTTTGCAGAATCTTGTGTCCTGTCAATGTCAGGAATTGTATTTCTGGCCCTGAAGTTTGCTTGGAACATTATTGATCAGGAAATCTTGTTCTGTGACCTGGAACGTGTCTGTCAACACCGCTTCTTGGTGTGACAATGTCCAGAGTGGCAAAGGAAAGTTACTGTCACAAGCTTGGGGACAAGTCCTCACTGCCAAGGTACAAATGACACCCAAAGGCAAGCCAGAATACAGGTTCTTTTCTCACATTTTTGTTTTCCATACATATAAAAACTTGTTAAAACAAGAATTGCAAGGACAAATCTTCAGCAAAGAAGGAACTGCAGCGGTATTTGAAGACAGTAATTTAAATTATGCATTTCTGGTGCACAGAGTTGATTTTTAACCAAATTTTCAAATTTCTTCTAATCACATAATTTGTGTTTTAGGTGTCTCTCCATCAAGAATGAGTTTGAAGTAATGGCCTTGCATATCCCAATCCAAGGCCTCACCTGAAATCTGTCCTTACAGAGGCTGCAGATTTATTTGTAAAAGAAAACAAAATACTTATTTGCAGTCTCTGGCTAAAACATCAGCAGATGATCATCACATGCCAAGAGTGAGTTGTTCTTCAACAGAAAATGAGCATGGGAGGATGGCAAATCCCAGTGCTCCCAGGAGCATTCCTGCTTCTCAGTGCTTCGAGACTAAACAAGGTTTAGGGGAAGGTTCCTCCCTGCCTCTACAGCCTCACAGGTTTAAAACAAAAACAAAAGAAAAAGGTTATGTTTGGCTGAAAATTATCTGCTATCACAGGTCAGTGGGTTTGGTGTCTCTGGACATCCAGATCTGTACAGTGCCTCTTCTTTAGCTGTAGGGGTTGCTCCCATCCACTCAGAACAATGAATCAAAATTAATTCCTGTTATTAAATGGGTTTTAAAGAATTTTTTACCCACAATTTCAGAGAAGGGAATTTTCCAGTAAGCATTTATTTGATGTTCAGTGTAATAAAGTTTTAGGTTCAACTCTACTATAAATAATCATCAGAAATACCAGTAAATAATAATAGTATTTCCAGCAAGATCCTACTTCCTTGACAAAAAATGCTTATGCTGACCACCTATGGATCATGAATTCATTGGGAAATGGGCACAGGAGAGTTTCCCAGCCCCTGGTGCATGAGGCTGTGCAAGTCATGTTCACCACACCAAGGTTCAAAACAAAGTCGTAAGTTTTTCCTTTTTCTTTTACGTTTTCTTCAAATCAGATAATAAAAACCATATCCAGATCTGGATTTTTGCACTTCACCACTGCCCATCTCAGTCCAACATTCCTGGTGTCTCCATCCAGCTGTGCCTGGAGACCAGCTTTCCAGGAGGTGTCTGGGGACTTCAGCACCAGGGAAAAAAGAAAAGAAAATGCAGATGTGAGATTTAAGTGGAATTGGAGAATACAGGAAGCCCCAGTGGCAGTGAGACATCACCCAAAGGTGGCTGAGGGTGCTGTGCTCACTGAGGGGTTGGAGGATGAGCAGCCTTTCATTCTTCATTTGGTCTTTCCTGCATTTTCCACCCAAATTTCTGCTCCAAACTCATTTGTTCATCCCTGCAATGAAGCCTCTGACCTGCTGATTTGTTTATTTTTGTTGTTGATTTGCCCATCTGCTGATGTTGGTTTTGTCATTTGTTTACTTCAAGTTAATGTTTCTTTGATTTTATTGTGGAGCACTATGAGGTCCTAAATGATATGGGCATGTATAAAAATAAATGATAGTTATTTATCATTATCATTATTGCACTTGGCCAGGCCTTTATCTCACTAAAGATACTGCTGTCTTCAGGGGCCTCTGAGATTTTGCTTTTAATCTTGGGGGTATTTCTAATTTCTAGGATATATCCCTAATAATGAGCTGCCCAGGAAAACTGTGATCTTAATTTTCCTGAGCATCTGATGAGACACGTTAATGGTGGCAGGTAGAAACAACCCAACCCCCTAAATCCCACTTTCCAACACAGCACTGGGACCTTTTTACCATTTTAATTATTGGTGTAAAAAGCAAAGAGCAAATACTTGAGAAATTTGTGAAATGCAAGCTGTCCCCACCTACAGTGGGAAATAACAGCATGGGTTAAAGAGGAGGGGATGCAGTAAGTAAAGGACTTGCCTGGCACAGGGAAATGGAAGAAGGTTAACCAAGTTAATCTTCCCCTATTTCCTCCCCTCCTCACTCAAGGCCTCCAGGCTGAACCGTCATTAGGAACCATATAATTGACTCATCCACAGGATTTCCTTTTTGTGTTCTGAATTATGGCAGATTTTCCACATTCCTCTTTTTTTTTTTTTTTTTTTTTNGGTACTTATTGTCTCTTTGTTTTTTTTTTTGTCTTTTTTTTTTTTTCCCTTTTAATTTTAAACATTTGAAGCTTTTAACCAGGAGGAGTCCTTCATCCACAGGTAGAAAATTTGTCCTATTAGTGAAGAACACAGCCCCATTTCTAATTCAGGGCGCCACATATTCCCCAGCACCATTAAAATCTGCTGATTAACCAATGGACCAATGCATCTCTGTGTGCTATACAGCTGTCACATCAGATGTTTGCTCTGCCACAATTGGTGTGTAATTTTGCTGGGTTTAAGTGCAGAAGAGGGGAATTTCCTTGTGATGGTACAAATAATTCATCATGGGCTATGGCTGGAGATTGTTATGAGGGAAAGAAATATCTCACAGTTATACTGTAGTTCATCCTACACCTGACAAGAGAGTGTTTGGCACATATAGTGGAAGCTTGATAAAATGTTTTAAAATCAGACACCAGGAAAGAATTGCAAAAGAAATTCTTCTTCAAAAATCATTTGGTGCTGAATTATTTCTTTTTTACTTGAAAGCCCTGTTAATACACAGAAAGCATAGCAGGGCTGCTATTAAATGTGGGCAAAACCCCAGCATAATCCCTCAATTCCTAGCAAGGCACCTTCATTTTTTCTTGTTGTTGTTGTTTTGTTTTCCAAACTGATTTTCAAACCAGAAAGAAGCGTGTCCTATAGCAAGCAGTCTAAAACAAATGTTGCCAGCTTCGCTTCATTATGTGGTACATTGTAGTTTTATGCATGTACGCTGTGTGAACAAGAGGGTTAAAAGTTAAACAGTAGCCTAGGGCTAACACACTTGCAAGCTGAACAGGTACAAAATAGGCTTTTGTTGCTTTCAAACTATTACTGTATGTCTTTAGCAGAAAATAACGGAGCGGGCATCTGTGTGCAAAAATGTATTTCCTGACGGTCGCAGGTATTGTGGAATGGGGTTGGTTTAATGGCTGAAATGCCCATATGACCTTTAATCCAGAGCTGTAAATTTGTCAGTGTCTGGAAGTGGCAGGAGATCATTCCTAATGAGGCCAGTTTTTAGGACTTGGTGTATCAGGAGGAGCATCGGGGAGGGCGCTGGGAAGGAACCTGACGTGGGTTTGGGGGGCAGCGTTGGTGAATCATTAAAGGGAAATAAAGGAGCGAGCGGCGACGAGCCCGTAACAATTCCCATAAAGTAATGAAGAACACGGCGAGCTCAGGTTATTCTGTGTTTCATAAAATGATAAATAACTCCTAGTCATGTTTATGTATAATGAATTACAACCCCGCTACGTTTACCTTAGTAACATTTTACAGAGGTTGTATTTTACTCCCAACTACCAATTATGTCATCATCCTGGCATTTACCTGGACGTAATGATACACAGCAAAGCCATTCTTGGAACATAACTCATTGCTTAAAAGTGTTTGTAAAGCCAGACTGCATCCTATATACTCATAATGACTTGGAGATTGCTATTAAATTTTACAGATTAAAGTTTACTAAATCTTAAAAGTCTTGCACCGGTTCCAATATTTCTTATTAATCCTAAAGGAAAAGATATTCTGCCATGGAAATGTCAAAAACTCTGCAAGCCTATCTAAAAACAAATAGAAATAACCCAAACCAGGGGCAGAGAAGTTCTCAAACAGTGACAAAAGACAATGTAACTACCCCAGCTCCAGTATTAAGCTGTAGATGAATTTTAATGGTTGGTTTGACCTGCCATGGGATGTTCCTTGCACCATCATTGTTGGTTTTTTGTGGAAAACAGGCTGGGAAGGGCACAGAGTCTTCGTAGTGCAGGTTTCATTTCTGCAGGACCCCAAAACCTCAGTCAGAAACATCTACTGTAACATTATCATACATTTATTCAATTTAATTTCAGTTTGAGAAGGATAGCATATAGATCTTTTTATAAGCTTGTAAGGTCACCAAATTTAAATTAAAGTGACCTCTTTTAAAGCACATTACTAAAAGTACTATGTGGAGGGAAATTTAATATGAATGGTTAAAATGCATGGAATTCAGATTTTACTGTCAAACAGCTCAATTAAACAAATTGAATTTTTAAGCAACAAAAGGGAATTGAATCAAATTAGAACCAGAGTGGGATCTGAAATGTGGACATTTATGAGTGATAGTCACAGGGCCCTCCAGCAGTGAGTTTTCTTTATTTGTTGCCTCAGCAGTTAGAGGGGTTGGCAGGCTGCAATACAAAAGGATAAAAATGTTCACCATTGAAACACAGTTTTTGGCTCCCAATAAATCATCTGTCACTTCATCACAGCCCAGTAGATAATGAGCAATAAAGTTTTCACACTCAGGCAATGAGGAAGCAGACACAAGAAATACAGCTAAAGCTGCTGTGTCTCTTTTCTGTAAACGCAAGGTGCTTTGTGTAATAAATGACCTCTGGATTTCTGGAAAAGAATAATTCCAGCCTCGGTAAAATAAACTATTTGATGCACTAAAAAAAGCCAAATCTAATAACATTACTTAGTTCCTTTAATGAAAGAAATAATCACATTATATATATGAGCTACAGCCATCTATAACAGGAAGAGATTCCAGGGTATTACCTCTGAAGTTGTCTCTCTATTGCCAGCAAAGCACATTGCTGAAAATACAATAAAGCTGCACAATAATTTCAAGTGGGATTGTTTGAAGAGATTCAGGAGACATTTGTGTTTGGGGCCCGAGCCTGGCAGGCTCTCCCAGCCCTTCCTGCCTCGCAGAGATGGATGCCCAGCCCGTCCCCAGGGACTTGCTGCACCACAAAGAACCCCTGAAGGTCTCAAGATGCAACATCATCAGGGCAAATTAATTGCAGACAGGTCCTGTCTTGACCCAGAAACATAAAGTGTTAATTTTAACAGTGTTTTACCTTACTCTGATGCATTCTCACTGCTGTTTCGATGAATATTTTGCACTGTTATGGACAACCCAACAAAAAACTGTTGCTCTTTAGCTCACAGTCACTGCTTGGTTTGTTGTTAAAACTCAAGTTCAGCTTCCTGATGGTGCTAAGGATATTCATCACTCCAATTCCATATCAAAGCCATTCCAGCAAGGATATCTACAATGGCTGCCTACAAAGTCGAGTTCACATGCAAAATGTATCAGTCAAAAAGTGACAATGCAGCCCATAAACCACATAAAACATAGATTGATTCACTTTTTAACTTTATATCAGCATTTGAAGGGACTTGAAGCAAAATAAGATCAGATATTCTTGTCATATGCAAATGACAACTTAATATTTGCATAATATGTCAAGGTAGAAAAATGCAAATAAACTTTGGAAAAGTCTGTATTTTTGTCATTCTCTCATATAGCTAATTAGCAACTTGAAAGGAAATGGAAAGCTCTTTTCTGAACTCCATGTCAGCTAAAAAAGGCACCAAGCTCTGCTTATTTCTAGACCATGTAAGATGAGCAATTAACATCCCCCTTTTATTGAACTGCTTACACTGATCCATAGCCATAAATGTTGTTTATCAGCTTCCCAAGTTGGATCTGGACACACAGCCCCCTTGGAATGGAGGTCACACAAATGTAAATGCAAAAGGCCATATTCTGCTATCAAAATGGTGCAAATCCAAGAAAAAATCCTTGCAATAAATGAAACCTTGGATTTGCTCCAGAGCAGAACCCAAAAAAGCAACAAGGATGGACTTTACTATTGGAAAATATGTGAAAAAAGGTTTTTAGTAGCTCAAAATCTTAGTTCATTACAGGGTGTAATACTCTGTGTGCAGGTTTATACTGTATTTTTTCCCTAATATTAAGGATGTATTATTTATACTGACTGCAGCCACGCCACAGAACACACGAGGAGAGTTTGTTTAGCAACAGAGTGAAAAAATATTTGCTACAGGGGCAGTCTGGCAATATTGCTTGTTAAGACATGCTATTTGTAAGCAAATTTATATGAAAAGTATGCAATGTCTAATACTAAACTACTCCAGCCCCAGACTGAAGGGTGATTTTACAAACGTCCTGCAGCACTCAATCATTCCTTCATTTTAATGTCTTTATTTTATGATTTTGTTGATGAAATACTACTTACCCAGTGCTCAAAATTCCTTTTAGGCTGCAGGCACTGGCTAGTTGACACGGCAAGCCATATTTTACAGCTATATATTTCAGCTTTCTCTGTCCAAGTTGGAGGACACAGTAGCCAAGATGGTTTTTCATAGTAGAAATATATTTTCATATTTATTTATTGATTTGACTAATGTATCTATTTTTCAATTCACATGCTTATGTTTCAATCCATTAAAGTGATTCATGGTCAAATAATATGTTATTGCAAGTACAAAGAGGAGATAAAACCACTGTACACTGGCCATAACACAAGAATAAAAATAATAAAAATCCATTGCATGATTAAATATAGTTTTTAATCCCCACCTGATCACATGTAAACTGATGTTTTTAATTATTTTTCTTTAGAATAACTCAGGGTTGTTGTTTTTTTCTTCTGTAAATGCAATTAGTGATTAAATTAATACTCAGGAATAAATACTCTCACCCAGTCTAAGTGCTCAATGTTGAACTCAGGTAAAGCATCAAATTACTGGCAAAATAAAAAACAACGACGACAACAACAACAACAAAAAACACCTCAAAAGGCTTTTAATTAGTTCAAACAAGAGCCACATGGCAGCTGGTAAAGGAATGCTGAGTCTGTCACCTCCAGGCCAGGGCTGGAGGGAAGCTGGACGTGGTGGCGGCTGGAATTGGGGTGGTGGTGGCTGCTGTCCCAGGTTGCTCCATCCTGGGCTTGGTCCAGCTTTTTGGCGACAGGCAAAAAAACCCACATGAAAAGCAGAGGAAGAGAAACCCATCCATCAGGAGGAGCAGATCCAAGTCCCAGCTGTGGGACAGTGCAGCCTCCAGGGCAGGGACCAGCCTTGCCTTGGTGCTATTGTGAGACTTTTCTTACTGCTCTTTCACCAAAAATTGCCTTTTCTCCTGTCCCTCACTTGCCAGCAAAGCCAATGCCAGGTGAGGCCTTGGGGGCTGGCCAGAGGGGGATGCTCTTCCAGCTGAGGTGGGACCACCTGGAGCCAGGGTCAGCTGTGGGATCAGAGAATCATGAAATCCCACAATGGTTTGGGGTGGAAGGGATCTTAAAACCCACCCAGTGCCACCACCTGCCATGGGCAGGGACATCTTCCACTGTCCCAGGTTGCTCCAGGCCTTGTCCAACCTGGCCTTGGGCACTGCAACAGATGGAGCAGCCACAGCTGGGCATCATCCACAACATTAACATGACAAGAGAAAAGTGAAAAGAGAAAAGAAGAGAAGAGAAGAGAAGAGAAGAGAAGAGAAGAGAAGAGAAGAGAAGAGAAGAGAAGAAAAGAAAAGAAAAGAAAAGAAAAGAAAAGAAAAGAAAAGAAAAGAAAAGAAAATATTCATTATTTTCCCTTTTTTATTTCCCTTTTCTGCCTTGAATAAAAGAAAAGCAAAATAACATCAAATGAGTTTTAGGGAGTAATTTTGGTGGGACTGTGGAACAAGTTGATGCTATTGGTGAAGACAAAAAGGAGTAAAAACCCTAAAACCCCTAAATATCCTGAAACTGGGAAGATAATCAGCCTGTGAGAGAGCAGAGACTGAAGAACAAAGGACAGCAAAGCAGCCACAGAGGAGGAAGGCTCCGAGCCCATCATGGACAAGTGGGGTGTCATCCTTACACACACTCCAACCCTTCTGTGCTTATTGCAGGGCCCTGATGGCTCTGTAATTATAGCCCAGCCCTGGGAGTTCCCCACCAGGCAGGAGCTGAGGACACTGTAAGAATATCTGGGAATGGGGCTGGAAGGACGCAAAATCTGGGAGGATATCCATGGGCAGCCTGGGGAACCTGCCCTGATCCAGACAGGCTTCCAGAGGCAGCTCCTTTGTGCACCCTGACTCCAGGAAAAGGAAAAGGTATTTTAAAGTCACCTTAGGTCCCCCTGGGAAGCAGGAGCACAGAAGGCTGTCAATGTGTTGAGGTAGAGCAGCTGAGAGGCTCTGGAGAGAGAGAGCTAAATGAATAGAAACTTGTTAAATGATGTGAGTTAATGAGAGCATTTTGGAATTAACCAGCTTCCATGACTTTAAATAAAACCCCAATGTCATTTTAAATTGGATTTTGTACATTTTTGAAACCATTATTTATTTTTTTTTTCCATGAGGTGCATTGGTGGGAAGAGGGAAACATTAAAGTTTAACCTCCTCAACCCACTAGTGGTGAAATATTGGTATTTTTCCAGTGATTCAGAAATAAAGGAACAGTGGCAAGAGCCAAGAGATTTTCCAGGAGATGGGGAGTCACTCAGCCCTGTCCCCACTTTTGTGAGGGTGAGGAGCTGGAGTCTGCAGCCAAGGGAGGTGGTGGGGCCACCATCCTCTGACCCTGCATTGTCGTGTTGGTCACCCCAGTCCTCATTCCAGACAGCAGGAATTCCATTCCTTTTGCCCTATTGACAGACACAAACTGGTTCTGAAGCCTTGCTGTGTGCCCTGTCCCTGTGCCTTGTTGGCAGCTGGCACTGGGATGGCTGCTCGAGGCATGGACATACCTGGATTGCTCACCACCTTCCTTGTCCTGCTTTTATGAAACCCAGGACAGGTGAAATGGCCATAACTTCTAATTTTTTATTGTTATTTTTAACGTTTAGGTCAACTTTTTTCTTTTTTTTTGGAGCAGACCTCTCATAGGCAATATTTCGAAGATGAGGGAAAATGCTTTGAAGGAAAATCAAGTCAGAAAGAACCCAAGTCATTCCCAGGTGAGCCCAGCTTATAAAACAACTCAGTTCCTCTATCACACTTGTGCTGAAAGCCAGAATAATTCTGGATACATTTTGGAAAGCAATTTTCAGCATCAATTCTATATTTGCAGCAGCTCTGATTTCTTCAAACCACCAGAGAAGAATGTTCCAGTGGGACAGGCACCAGCCTGGGACTGTCATGGCTAAGGTTCAAATTTCTTTATTATTTACATGCCCATGGAGAGCATCCTATTTCATACCTTCTGAAATATTCATGAAATTCCACTGCAAGATCTTAAAATTATTTTTTTGTTCTTGCTTTATTTGTGTTGTACTTTCTTGCAGGTACAAACTGGGGATGTTGGCACTGAAGACCAGTGTGATATTAAGGGCTATGATGGTGCCCCTAGTAACAGATTCCATAAAAATAATTTAGTCAAATAGAATCCCAGACTGGTTTGGGTTGTAAAAGACCTTAAAGATCACCCAGTTCCACCCCCTGTCATGACCAGGGACACTTTCCACTAGACCAGGTTGCTCAGAGCCCCAGATATAATTAAATTTGCTCAGTGTGACCATTAGTTGCCCTTCTATGACACTTTACTTCTACAGAATGACTTTGTTAGGAAAAAGAACACCTGTGATGGTGGAGGGCAGGGAAAGCCCCAAAGACATTCCTAAGTCATAATTAGCTTTGTGATGCATAAACACCCAGCAAAAAGAGATTCCAACTCTCCCCCGAAGAAACCATTCTGGGAAAGGATCCAGCACCTCAAATAAAGGGTCTCCAAATCCTGGGGCCAAATCCTGGGTGTTAATGTTGGACAGGACAGCCAGAAAACGGGGCTGAAAGCTGTGCAGTCTGGACTGGGGAAAGAAGTCCCAAAATGGAAGAAGGAATGGGAAAGAAGGATGGGAAGTGGGACATGGGAAGTCCCACAGCTGCCCAGTGCTCACTCCAGGCTGCTCCAACACAGAGCCACAGTAAACTTAGCACTAAGCCTCAGTTTAAAAATTCACAGAGTTTTTATATGATAATTACTGTTATTATAACTGGCCCATGAAATAAACACCTTTCCCAATTATGCCAAAGGCATGAGGTCCTTCAGAGACAGAAATCTCACAATAAGATTTACTTTCAGCATAACGATGTAGAGGGAGAGAGGTGCAAGATGAATAACAATAATATTATGGTACACATAACGTATGTTTTAATTAGCTAAAGGTAATCAAATGAGGTTTGTCACAATTATATTAAGGTCAGGTCTCCACATGGTTTCATCAACAACATATTAAGACAAGGGAGGTGATGCCAAATTGGGGTTTAAACCTAATCAACATAATTAAACAAAGCAAGAACATGTGTTTAGAGCTACACCTATTTTACTGATCTCTCTATTTTAATTACTCTTGCAGAGTAAATATTAGGACCAAAATAACTCCTAATTAAATTTTTTCCATACAAACACAAAACACAATCTTCTTTTAATTTGCTATTTTTGTTGAACTAATGTACAATATCCAGATCTTTACTAGGAGAAACCGTTTCAAAAGTGTGCTCAAATTATGCTAAACAGCCTAATACATTCCAAAGTATTGACATACTGGCGTCGAATGTGTGGGAAACGGGAAACTACACTGGCCCAAAAAAGTCATGGGAAACCATGAAAACAAACTAAGCATAATTTAAACTGATTGGATGCTTCCTTGCAAGAAGTTCTTAGTTTCTAAATACAAAATGTGGACATTGAAATGTGGTCAAGTTATGACTTAAATTAGAAAAACATGTTTTCTTAGGTTTCTATCTTGCAATATTTGGCACAGCTCAGACACTAGGGAAAGAGTTATGTCAGTAACATTTCCAAAAGTGTCTAAGTGGCTTTGCCTGGAGTAACACTGAAATGGGACTTGGACACTCAGAAATCCAGAAGACATGAGTTTGTAGGGGTTTATAAATGTTTAAAGTTGTCTAGGTGTCCAAAAGAACAATATATGGGCATTTCAAAATTAATTTAAGTGCTTTTTAAGTTAATGACCTGAAGGAGATGGCATCCCATCCATGTCTGGTAGGAGATTGGACTTGATGATCTTGGAAGTCTTTCCTGACCTTAATGGTTCTATGATTATATGATTCTACTCTGCATAAAAGACTAGGGATATTTTTAAAAGTACAAATCTGTGGAATAAACCTAATATTCACTCAGATGATCTGTTTCATGCCTGATGCCTCAGATGGGATTTCTCTGAATTTAGTTACATAAATAAAAGCAGAACCTGATCTGTAAACAGAAGTTGTAGGTAAGGATTCCACACTGGAGGCCTGTAGCCAAGTTCCTCCTGGAACTTGTGGTTAGAGGGAAAAACTGCTGTGTCCTGATATACTTGAAATGTGTTCCACAGGACACAGAATCCCACAATGGTTTGGGTTGGACGGGACCTTAAAGCCCATCCTGTTCCTGGCAGGGACACCTCCCACTGTCCCAGGTGCTCCCAGCCCCAGTGTCCAGCCTGGCCTTGGGCACTGCCAGGGATCCAGGGGCAGCCCCAGCTGCTCTGGGCACCCTGTGCCAGGGCCTGCCCACCCTGCCAGGGAACAATTCCTCATTCCCAATCTCCCATCCATCCCTGCCCTCTGGCAGTGGGAGCCATTCCCTGTGTCCTGTCCCTCCATGCCTTGTCCCCAGTCCCTCTCCAGCTCTCCTGGAGCCCCTTCAGGCCTGGCAGGGGCTCTGAGCTCTCCCTGGAGCCTTCTCCTCTCCAGGTGAGCTACCCCAGCTCTTCTAGCCTGGCTCCAGAGGAGCTCCAACCTTTGGAACATGTCAGTGGCCTCCTCTGGACTTGTTCCAGCAGATCCATGTCCTTCCTGTGCTGGTTAGCCCAGAGCTGGCTGCAGGGCTCCTGGTGAGATCCCACGAGGGTGTAATAGAGGGGCAGAATCCCCCTGTCCCCTGCTGCCCATGCTGGGGGATCAGTCCCAGTTCATGGGGAGTTTCGTGTCCAACCTCTCATCCACAACCCCAAATCCTTCTCCCCAGGGCTGCTCTTAATCCATTTGGAAAGACTAAAGTTGTACATCAAATTTTCACTTAAGTAGAAGTTTAACTAAAACATGCACACCAGGATGGCGGCTTTTCTGTCCCTGGCCTCCAGCGTCGCACTGCAAGAGTTAAAAATGTGGGAGCAAAAAAAGAGTTAAAAATGTGGGAGCAAAAATTTCCCAAAGCCTCATGGAGCTCAGCCTCGGAACGATTCCATCAGAGCCGCCGCTGGCGAGCGCTGGCATGCGGAGGGACCCCAAATGAGTTAAGAACTCTTCCACTCCATCATGAAGAATTGTTCTCCAGAGTAACTACCAGTGGGGAAATGCTTAAAACACTTACCATATGTGGCTAAGAAGGGTCTAATTTGTCCATTTGGAAATTTTGCCTCTTTTGAAAGGATAGTTAATTCCAAGTAATTTATTTCGTAGATGAAGCTTTCTTCAGAGTGGTTAATATATCACCCTTGGTTGCCTGAACAATTAGAAATTGTCACCAAAGAAAAATGTCGCAGTTCATGTAAATAACTATTTACCTAAAGGAAATGGGAATCCACAAGAGTCAGCACACTTTAATGAGCCATGACAATAGGGAAAAAAAAACCAGCCAATGGTACAGTGATTCTGCTAAAGCTGACATTGCTTATGGTAAAAATTGGCCAAAACAACTATTATTTGTTGAGGATTTTTTCATGTCAGAAATAATGCAGCTTGAAATTTTCAACAGGCAACATGAGCCCAGACCATTTGTTACTTCTGATGGCCTAATTGTTCTCCTGGCAGAAATAAAAAATTAGGGCACTTATGTCATTTACCTAAATTTCTAATTAATGCAATGGTAATAGAGAAACTGGAGCAGAAGAAAGTGAGGCAAAAAAAAAGTAAGTTGGGTGAAAAATGTTTCTCTTGGCCTTTCTACAATTTGTCTTTGTTAACTTTCCTATGGTCTTTCCCTCTTTAACAGCAGGTAGAGTGATCTCTGCAGAGATGTTCCAGAGTTTTCCAACTGGACTGAGGCATGCTGGGCATTGAAAAATATGATTTCTTCCACCTGAGCTATTGAACAGATGTGATAAAAACACCAACTGCAGCACAATGTCCTTTATGTTGCCTTGAAGGAATGTGCCATTAAAATTATGTTAGAAATATTCTTCAAAAACAGCTAAAATATCTGCACTTGGGGCTGCAATTCCATCCACAAGTTTTCCATTGCTCCTGTGTCCTGATGTCCAACTCATCCTGCAAAGCAAATCATGGCTGGTGTATGCCCTCATTAGGATGCAGGGTAAAGAGAAATGCATCAAAATGCATAAACACACCTTAGAAATGCCTCTGAAAGTGTCTGGAATTCACTTTGTCCTGCAGCACTGGCAAGTGTCCACCATCTCCTCAATATTTATTGTTGGAATGACATGGAGGAGGCTCAAGGTGATCCATTTATGCCCATCCTCAAAGAATCTACACCCACTCCTTTGAAGGGATGCCACACCTTGACCTTGGCACCACTAATGCTATTAAAATACTGTTAAAAGGAAATGCACAAAAGCAGAAAACGGGGGAAATTTTAAAAGGAGCCCTAGAGACATTTTATCGAATGAGAACTCAATGAAAGGTCAGATGGAGATGGGATCCCATTCCCATTCATGCTCAGATCTACCTGTGCTCATAGTTTCAAATGTTAAAGGAATGAAGTTTCCTATTGTTTACAAGTATATTCAAGTACAGCTGTAATTAAACTGTGAGTAAAATGCAAGCAAACCAAGTAAACATTGACATGTGCTAGTAAATTATTCCAATTTTTCTCTTAATGCCTGAGATGCTTTCCTTAAGTACTAAATGGAAATAAAGAAAAGGGATCACAAGAGCAAGGTCAGAAATTCAAACCTCCACCAAACGTGAGCTCAGGGTCACAGGGAAATGTCAAAGTCTGCTGGAGGTTCATCCCTGCAGTGGGTCAAAATGCTTCCCAGTTTCTGACCACATCCTAATCTGGGAAGCCACCCACACCCCTGGAAGATTTTTCCCCTGATTTTTTCTCCATAAAAGCATTTTTGCTTTAAAACAATGTGAATCCCTTTCTTATCCATTACCTAAAGTATCCTGGAGCTCCAAGGAGTAACCTTAGTGCCCTCACTAGAACAAAGCCACGATATTTCAAGAGTTAACAGCAAACACTGACTCAGGGAACATTTCTGTTCTGCCATCAACAAGCCCTCGACATCCTCAGGTCTGAGCCTGCATGGTGACTGCAGGAGAGTCCCACCACTGCCCAGGGCAGGCCTGGGAGCATCCCAGGGATGGTGCCCCAGGGGTTCCCTCTTTCCCAAGCAGGTGGGAACATGAGCACAATAGCACTGAGAACCAGCAGGAGCAGAACTCCAGCAGCACCAGCAAGTCCTGCTAAAATAAACATGTTACAGGCAAAGGTCATGATGCCTGTTAATATAAAGAGTGTGTGGTGTATAATGCATTCAAATGCCGGAGTGAGAGAGGGAGATAATATGATCCATTTGCCAGATTCCTCCTTTTAGTTGTAACACGAAGCCATTCTGGGCTGGAATGACCCAGAGATGATAATGAAGCGGATGATGATGCCATTGCCTGTGATAATGGTGTGACAGGGAGAATACCCTGGAAAACTGCACGAGCTGATAAGTGCAAAGGTATAAACAAACCCAAACAATATGGACTTACAGACATTAGCGCGGAACAAAAGAGAGGGGGAAAAGCAAAGCCAACTGATCAACATTAAAAAAATAAAAGACTTTGCAAGGGTGACTTTTTCAGTGATTTTTGGAATTGCAGCTCCCAAAACCAAGCCCTCCCCAGCTGGAACAACAGCCAAGTGTCTCATCTTGGGTAGGGGGGGCACCTCTCCGTGCTTGGGAACAGTTTGTAGCAAACAGCCCGCGATATGAAAATGTATTTAATGCAATTAATAATTTAAGAAGTGAGAGCATGTGCTCTTGGAGAGTTAAATGCTTGTCAGAGTGATAGATGCACGCTTCAGCACCAATACATTTCGTACGAAGAGCAGAGGGATTTTGCAAACTTGTGTTGACCTTGGGTTGCGGTGGAGAGGAGGCAGATTGCGAAGGCAGGCCCGCGTACGGCAGGACTGCGTCAGCTCGCAATTTACAGCCCTCTCCCCAATTAAAGGACTGTAAAAACATTAAAATTAATGCAGTCTTAACTCCAGAGCAGGCTCTACTTTCTTAATTAGTGCATAATTATTCAGTTTTTGATATCCTGGAAAATTATCACATGGAAATTATTTTAGGCACAGTAACAATAGCAAAAATCTCTCTACCCCCCCCCAACTCGATTAACATGTGGAAGTAATTAACACTTTATTACAGTGAAAATACTATTACTGCTAATGTTTAATGACTTTTGCCATTGCATCATAAGCAGGAAATTTAGAACACTACAGAGCAACGGTCTGCTATAAATACAGTCCAAAGATTATAAACCAGAGTCAGATGATTCGCACTAACAGCGCTTAAGACAGGGATATGACATACAATACGTTTCCAAAATGTCACAGGCAGGAAATATAATTTTCTTGATAAAGTCCACTCCATACAGCCAAGCAGGCAGTGCAATAACGCTGGATGCGTTCGGTGTAGGCAGCAGCGCTCAAGTCCTTGTAAAAGCCTGTTGTTAATCAAATTGAAACATAAAACCCCAAGCATAAAGTTATTTTCTCATAACAGTTTAATAGAAATTTCCAATCAAACAAAGGCCAAAAAGTGTTATTACAACATGAAGTTCCTTGTATAAACAACTTAAAATGAAGTAGGGGAAAGTTTCATGGGATTTATGGATTTCTTTATTTTCATTATTTCGAGTAAATGTCTACTGTAGATCTCCTATAAATGTCTTGAGAAATTATGCACCAGTTTTAGATGATTCACACTAACAGTAATTAAGATGCTGAGTCCACGTAAGTGTCGAAGAGGCCAGTGCTCAGGAAATGTCATTTCAGTTCAGCTGGTGTGATGGAGCCAAACGTGCCAGAGACAAAAGGAGACCAAAAGGGATGGAGACAGCTCTGCCTCGATCTGGGCTTCTCCATGGCTGTGACAAGGGGACAACAGATGGGCGGAACTAGCACCGTTTAGGAAAACGTTTCACTATCAAAATGTAAATAGAGAACTGTGTTTAATATTCAGCACAGCCTTATGGAAATTCCCAAACAAACAACGGCGTAGAGCAGCGCAGTGCAAAGGATCTATAAAAAGAAAACCAAAACAAATATAGAAGGAAACAAATGGAGAACAAGGCTGACATCAATGAACCTGCATAAAGTCACTCTTTGCTTGTTTGTTACTGTTTATGCTGTTGGGCTGAGAATTAATGAAGCTGAGCACTAATCATGATTCAACCCATGGAATTATTTTAAATTTTAATATTCTGTGTGCATAGCTCATTGGGCTTTCCCCTTTTAAATATTTTCCTTGATGCTTTAAAATGTGTTCATTGATCTGGACCCATTTCACTGGCGAGCTAATACAGTTCATAAATTAAGGAACTCTTGTTTTAGAAACATCTCCTTGATCCATGGGCCATGGATATGGAGAGGAAGAATTTGGCATGAGGATGCTGAATATAAATTGCTTTTTTGGAAGGAACTCTTACCAGCCAATGTCTGGAGCCAGCAGGCAAGAAGAATTCACCTGAAGTGGACACAGCTCTTCGCTGTGGGATTAACTTGTTGCAGTTGCAAATGAATCATGAAACCAACTTTGGCAAAGCTGAGCCTGGACCCGCGCTGGAACCAAAATAATGTATGTGAAAAACCTGAACTGGATTACCAGGCCATCTGGAATGCATTGGCCGTCTGCATTAGGAGTAGCAGTTTCCTTGACAGAGGTTGTGAAATATTAGAATTCCTAATGGAAGAAATATGGCAGTGCAAAATGACACAAAAATCACACAACCTCATTCCCTGACACGGAACAGTGAAAATGCGAATCTTTCTCTCAAGGGTGCTCTATCAATCCTTTGCAAACAAGGCACTTCAGCAGGCAGAGGAGGGGCTGACAGGGCTTAACCCTTCCCCACCACCAGGCAGGACAAGAGCGAGCTTCCCTCTTTGGGGAGGCCAAAACTGGAGAGAACGTATGGCAATCGTAAATCCACACAGGAAATTCCTTCCAAAGCGGGGTACCTCCAGCACAGGCATCCCACGGAGCTGGTTACCCCTGGGACAGGCTCCTGCCCCTCTCACCCTCCTCTGGGTGATGTTCAGACGCCTCTAAGGCCACTCCCTTGGCAAACCTTATCTGTGGGTGATTCCAAAGGCAGGGAGGAGCCAATGGACCTATGGACAGCAGATCTCCCAAAGCATTGGGAGATATGAAATTAACAGCAGAAATCGTGGCAAGGTGCCCCTCAAAATATCCTATTTTTAACATTTGTGATGGAAGGTTAGCCTGCACTTTGGAAGGCCTGACCCACAATAACAGTTTGCTGCACTAATATTTCTGCCCCCTTGGTATTTGCATTCAAATGATGAACGTTTCTGTTTTGGTCATAATGATTTCCCAGCAAAAATTCTAAGGCTGGGACCCTCCCAAAATGTGTATTTGCACAGTTGGTGACATCTACCTAGGAATGGTTCCATAGTCTTCATGTTTTACTCTTAAAATCATACTTTGTCCCCAGGTCAGCCATCTTACACCACAGTGCTGAATGTCTCCTGGGGTTTGGAAATACCAGAAATCTTGTGGCACACCTGATAGAATTTAATGTGTTATTTACTCATTGTTTAATAACAAAAATTGTTAATTTGCACTGAGGAGTACAAAAGGCACTGCAGGTATTCAGATTTTCTGAGTCAACTAGGAAATGATACAACAAAACAATAAACAATAAAAATAATCACAGATAATACTCTGAACAAAGTAATTTGACCACCTGACTCAGCATCATTTGCTTTCAACCAGCACCTTATTCTAACTCCAGACAGGGAAAATTGGATAAATCCAAAGCTGCCATTTTCATTATCCAACATTAAATGACCCTCACTACCACAGAGGAAAGGTTAGAGGAGCTTGGATGTCCTGGCTGCTCTTCTGCCAGGACTTTATAGCCGTGGCCAGGCCAGCACTGCTCACCCTCCACGTGGATTCACTGGAGTCATCTTGGATAAAATGCATCTTTAGAAGCACCTCCCTGATTTAGGAACCCCCAACATTTTTGGTTTCAAGTGCTTTTTGAAATCCCAGCCCTTGTCTCCCTCATTGTCATTTATAAGGCATACAAAGCTACTGTTTATTGCTACTTCCCTGCAGAAAAGGGAATAACTCCAAGATAGATTTTCTGTTTAGGAAATAGATCTGGGTTGAATTATTCAAAAAGGCTAACAATATCCAGCCCCAGAAAACTAAGGAAAGGCGTAGAAGACTCCAGAGCTAAGGGGCTTTTATACAGCAGCCAATTGTTATGACTCCTTTTAATTAAATACAAATGAATTAATTGATATGAAGTACTGCTAGGCAATTATTTTGCTGACATTTTGTCTCTTTTGAGACACACTTGTTTACTGAATCTCTCATCTGCCAAATCTTACCACCATTCAGCACTATTTTAAACATATGTTTAAAGAGTTAAAGCCAAGTTTGTACTGTCAGAAACTTTTACATTAATTTCATATTTGTGTTAATGGTACGCAGATTAGGCCCAATAGTATTTACATTTTTTAATCCATCTCCCATCCCTAGGCCATCATTGTACATGAGATATTGCATCTTAATGAATTTTTCTGGTTAAAGATTTTTTAAATAAATGAATAAATAAATAAGTAATGAAACACTGATTTTTATCTCACTGTACACAAGTTCACTGGTTGGTTTGGTTTTTTTACTTTCTGGTTTGCAGTGAAATATTTTCATCACTTTCTAAAGATATGCATGAAAGTACAAAAATTATGTCTGATTTTGGAACAAACTTCCAGCAGCAGCAGCAGCAGTATATTAGCCTTTACATAGGAGGTAAAATTGAAGGGTTATCTGGAAAACCATAACTGGCCTAAACAATTTTACATCCCCTGATTACTTGGGGGAGTTGCTGACCTGGAGTTTCTGTCTGACACATCCCCCAGGACGTGTGTGACCCATTTTTTGAAGTCACAGATGCGTCCCCCAGCGATTCATACGTGCAGGATAAGATCACAGGTGACTTGAACCCTTTAGACAGCAGCAAGATGTATTCCAGGAAAGCATCCACAGGACTTTCCCACTGGTTTTGGTGTGGGATGGGCTTAGCTCTGTGGTCAGCAGCTCCTGGAAGCAGCAAGTCCTTGGAGAACTGCTGGCTGTGAAGTGAGTTGTGCACACACAGGACTCCAGGACACCCAGAAGTTGAGCCCCTACCTGTCAGGTCAGCAATAATGTCAGCTGGCAAGTTGTAGATCTGCCCATCTAGGAGACACTTCTCTGTTGTGCACATGAAAATAAATAGCAGGCTGGAGAGTAATTAATTTGCCGTTGGTGAGCTAGATTAGCCCAGAGGAGCACAGGGAGCCTTCAGAGACAGGTAACCTGAACCTGCCCACACACATTTAAAGAGCAAAGTACTCAAAAATGCCAAGGCAATGTGAGTATTGAGATATCAGTTGTCTTCAAGTCCCTCTGTATGTGTTGAACTCTGGGCTGAGTGCAGAGCAATTACTTCCATTAATGCAATTCTATTCCCAAAAAAATGGTCCAGGCAGCCAGATGGGGTCTTCTACCCTAATATGGTCTCCTATGCCCAACACTACACCATTAAAATCAGCAGGATATGTTGAAGACCTCCAAATATAATACAAAAAATTAACCTTTACAGCAAAAAAACCTCACATATTTTACTTATTTTTTTGCCCACAGCTACTATAGAATTCCCATCTCTCACCATTAAAAAGTCACGGATTAAATTCCCTAAATTGTGTCGTTGCAGGAGATATGAAGATACCTGCTTTGGACTGAACAAGTTTTTACAGAATGAGTCACATTTTTCAGCCTCTTCAACCTCCGAGTCTGGAGTTTTACTTTCTCTAAGAGGGGAGTTCTGGGTTTTTGTACAAACTCTCAGATTTGGGACTCTGATATCCCCTGAGTGTGCCTGGTTTCTCTTAGGCAGTGGTTTGGGCTATCAGCAGCTCCTATAACTTTTCCCCCTGATCAAAGCACACGGATGGACAAGCTCAAACAGGCTGGGGCACAGTGCCTCTGTTTTCCCTATTTACCTATCGCCCGACCAGACATTTCTGCACATTAATCATACTTAGAAGACTTAGCAAAAGGCATCAGTCACTTAACAAACTGTCCCAGATTTATCTGGGGGTAACAAATGACTGCTGGCTATCTGGGCCTGCTACCCAGGGCTGCTGATGAAAGGCAGCGTGTGACCAAAGTTACACACAGGGCAAGAGGGACTTGGCACTGCTTTCAGCAGCCCCCTGAAACAAAGATATAGGAAGAGATGGGGAAATGGAAACTACACAGATATTCGCCCTCCTCTGCATCTCCCCAGGGACTTCTAACAATGATCAAGCCCTTTGGAAACTTCAGGCACCAGTGATTCCTGCCACTGCCTGGAATGAGTTGCTGGAGCGTGTCCAGGGAAGGGAACGGAGCTGGGGATGGGGCTGGAGCCCCAGGAGTGACTGAGGGAGCTAGGAAAGGGGCTCAGTCTGGAGAAAAGGAGGCTCAGGGGGCATCTTGTGGCTCTGCACAACTCCTGACAGGAGGGGACAGCCATGGGGGGTCAGGCTCTGCTCCCAGGATGAGAGGAAACTGCCTCAAGTTGCACCACGGGAGGCTTAGGTTGGAGATTAGAAAAATTTCTTCCTGGAAAGTATTGTCCAGCCCTGGCACAGGCTGCCCACAGCAGTGATGGAGTGACCATTCATGAAGGGAATTAAAATACATGCAGATGTGGCTTGTGGGGACGTGGTTTAGTGGTGGAGCTGGCAGTTTGAGGTGAATTGTTGGACTCAGTACCTTAGAGGTGTTTTCCAACCTAAATGCTCCCGTGATTCTACGGATAAAGGGAAGAACAGGCTATGTGGATAATGCAGAGAACAAGGATAACTGCCCAGAGTTCCACCTCAGTGCTTCAGAAATGGTACCACAACATCTCTTGGGGTGCAAAGCATGGCCCCATGCCCTGCTTTGAAATAAAACACCTTTCATGTGGTCACCTTCTCCTGACCTAACTGTGTCCAACACCAAGCTGGTTGGATTACTTCCACCGGCTAAGCCAGCAGAGCAATTTCTTTGGCTCACCAGGAGAAAAAAAAAGCTGGTGTTTCTGAAGCTGAAATTTCATCGCGAGTCCCCAGAGATCCCACGCATGAATAATGAAATAATTGCGTGTCCTCACTCGTTGCTCCAGCGCGTTCCCGTCTCTGCCAGCGCCGCTGCTGTTCCCGTTTTCATGGTGGTGGGATCCGCGGAGCCGATACTGACGGATGAATCGTGGCCCAGCCCCAGTCCTGGAAAGGGAAGCCCTGTAATCACAACTGACAAGGGGGATGAAGTTTATCTTCCAGCGAGACATTGGGAAGACATTTCAGCCATTTCCTTTTTTTTTTTTTAATTTAGCTCACCCTGTCCCACTAATGTTTCTTAAACCTTCTTGGCAAGAACAAAAGAAGCCCCATTCAACCCAACCATGGGCAGAAATCACAAATTTCTCTGCATGGATTCACAAATTAACTCCACAGGTTCACAAAATTCTCTAGGACAGTGAAATTCCAGCACTGGAATTTTCTTCCTAGACGCCCCCATGTTCCTCAGTGCACATTGTTGTCACACCCAAAAGCAAGACGGTCCCGTTAATCAAACGTACCTTGGCACTGCAGCTTTATGTGTGTGTTTCAGGCCTTTACAATACAATAAAATTTACAGCTCGTATAATTAAGAATATGCCAGATTAAACAAATTAAAGCTCAGCCTTAGAAGCGAAAGCTCTATCAGATCAAGACATTCATGCAGGAAAGAAATTTCAAATTCAAATCAACAACGTCTGAAGGCTCAGAACACAAAAGCTGTATAGGAGCGGCTGAGAACTACTCTGAGACCTATTTCATAACCTCAAGGTACAATTCATGGCATGGGGCACCAGAAGGTCACAAAGAATAATTGAGTGCAAGGGTTAGTTGGAGATTTGTGGGGAAGCCAAGCTGTTCCAGCAATTTTTTTAGCATTTTTTTATTCCATGAGAGTAAAAAATAATAACTTGTCCTAAAATTTGCATTCATTAAAGGCTTTTTGTCTCTCTGGTGTATTCCTGGCCATAAGAGCATGGAGCAGAGGAGAAGGGAAGCCCAAACACCCAGAGGCAGCCCATGGGAGGAGCCCTCAGGAGGGATTTGGAGTCTCCCCACGCAGGATTTTATCTCTGCATGGCTTTGTCTGATATTTGACTCCAGGAGCACTTCCACAACTTTATTTAAGCATTTCCCAGTAGATGCATTTTGGGATGAGGGACAGTGCTCCAGCTGTGGGAGAGCAAAGTGGGACTGGAATATTCAGCCTGTCTTCCACACCCTGATCACCTTCATGGCCTCCTCCTACCTCCTCCCACAGGTCCTTTCTGCTGTTGGGATCCAGAGCTGGATGCAGTGATCCAGGTGGGGTCTCATGAGAGCAGAGAAGAGGAGAAGAATCACCCCCACTGACCTGCTGGCCACACTTATTCTGCTGCAGCCCAGGGTATGTTTGGCTTTTTGGGTTGCAAGTGCGTAATAGTGGGTCATGTTGAATTTCTCATCCACCAACACCCCAAAGTCCTTCTCCTCAGGACTGCTCTCTGTCTAGTCTCCTCCCAGCCTGTGTTTGGGCTTGGGGTCACCCTGACCCAGCTTTAGGAACTTGGACTTGGCCTTACTGATCCCCATGAGGTCCAGCCTGTCCAGGTCCTTCTGGATGCCCCATCCCTTCCCTCCACACAGCTCAGTGTCTTTGGGACACTGGCTGGAGGTGCATCAATCCCACTGCCCATGGCACCAACAGAGCTGTCAAACAGCGCTGGTGCCAGTCCCGACCCCCAAGGACACCACTGGGTTTCCACTTGGACATTGACACCACAACCCTCTGAGTGTGACCATTCAGCCAATTCCACATCCATGTCCACCTGTCAAATTCATGAAGATAGACTTTCTCAAGGTTCATCTCCCCATTTTTCCTTTACAACATTTTGCCATTTTTCAGATAATTTTTTGTTTTCACTCAGTTTCTCTTCTTCCACATCAGAAATGAACATTTCTAAAATGCATAATATTGAGTTTTCAGGCTTTTCCCCCCTGTAGGATTCTTCACAAGGCAAGAACATGGATGGCAAACAAGACGAACACCAAGTCTTGGAATCCAACACTGAATGTTATATTGTGTATCCCATCATATCAGACAGTAAGAAAAAGATTCTTGCTTCATAAAACAGGACACCAATGAGAAAAATAAAGGGCTGGAAACAGTACAACCCTGGATCTGTGCAGGAGATTCCCCCCATTCCTGTTCACCATCATTCTTTGCACATAAAGTTCAATGAACAAAAAGTTTTGCACTGCTGCAAAATGACTCTACTATAGATTTTTACAATCATCTGAGACACTTATTTTAGAAAAGCTCCAAGGTCAGCAGCAATCTCCTTTTTCCCATTTGTTCACCAAAAGCTCTTCATGATATTGGCAATAGCTATATATATTACTGAGTATCTATAAATATAAAAAATATTTGGTTCTGTTTTGAAATCATGTTTCATATGCAGTTTGTGCTCGATTTCAATAAGCATCTAATTAAGATAGATTTTTTTTCATCCAGTGCTCTTGTAAATTCTATTTATTTAGCTGCTTCACATACTGCAGGCTATCAAAACTGCAAGTTCAGCAGAAAGATATTTTCAGGCAAAAGAGGTTCAAGGAGGACCAAGACAAATGATAAATTTGGGTTCAAATAAAGCAAGAATTCTGATGGTATTTAAAGATGCACATTGCCTCTTTAGGTGCAGGTGTTTGGCACCTTTTAGGTATGGTGATGGTGAACATGGTGGTGCTGGTTGGAGGTTGGGCTTGATGAGCTTGGAGATCTTTCCCAACCATAATGACTTTTTGTGATTCTGTGATCACATTCCCACTTTTCATTTGTCATTCCATCAGCCTGGTGTTAAATGACTTCTGGATAACCCACCAAAAGATTTCAAAACAAAACCATTCCTTACTTCTACCCTTATTCACTCATTTAGACCCTCAATGGTCTTTTCCCTCACTCCCCACTGGAAGGTGGATGGGGAGAAACAGCAAAACCAATAATGTGGACAACGGGATTTGCAAGTCCCTAATAGGCTTGGCTAAAAAAAACTCCAAGACCAGAATCTTGGATTTATGATGTTCTGGAACTGACTTTTCTATTTGAGTTTGGGAATAGAATTAAGGAGACTTTATGCTTGAGCCACTGAATATTTGCATATGGCAAATGCGAGTCAGAAAAAGAAAAAAAAATTACTGATATGCAGCACATTGCTTTCCTTGTGCACAAAACTAGAAATTCCACTAAATGTAGCTAAAATTTTCAGAACTTCCAAACCCTCTGAACTAATAATATTTTTGCTGTTTTATAACACCCAGTCTATTTTTCCCATCATTTAAACATAGAAAGAAAACGTCTTACTTCCTTATTTAGCAGACTTGGAAAACCATTATCAATCATCAAAAATATGTATTAGACACATTTATTCCCCTGACAAATTTATGCCAGAAAACTGATAGACTTATTATAGAACCTCTTCCCACAACAACAAAAAAAATAATCCATAGTTTCATGTGATTCACTCTCAGTCTTACAATTTGGGAAACAAAATCTTTATCCAACAGCACAGCCCTTGGAGCCAATATCTGGGAAAAAATCTTTTCTCTGTTAAGTTCCCATATTGAAAACATCATAAAGGTATTATCATCCACTATGACTATCTGAAACTCTAAAAAAGTAACTGTATTAAATGGATTTTTTTAATCCCCGTATGTTCCAGTAATCAGTAAAGCAGATTTAAATCTGCTTTTTTTCAGTCATTATTAGGAAAGAAGAAGAGCCATGAAGCCCATATCTTGAGGATGTAATTTATTACAAAAGTTTCACTGCAGTTTTGGTTTTGGGTTTGTTTTTTTTCCATCTCTGCTGATCAGGGTTTGTAATAATACACTTATTGTAGCTGATGTTGGGAATCCATCCTTTGTAATACTTCTTGACATAATTGCAGCTTTTGACACACTCAATCGTGGGATCCTTCTAAACCATCTTGAAAAATATGTTGGTCTTTCAGGTTCGGTTATTCAGCAGTTCAAATCTTATTATAAGCATCGACTACAGTTTGTTAATATAATTTCTCCCCATTCCTCCTCTTACATTGTCATCTGGAGTCATCTGTTACAATGTCATCTGCAGTCCCACGGGGAGCTGCTCCTGGTTCCATGTGTTCCTTTATCTACCTGCTGCCTTTAGGAGCTACAAACTCCAACTACAGGGATGTGGGCTCTCTTATCACACTCCTGCTGACACCCAACCCTTTAATTCTCCACTCCTTCTGCCTATTTATTTGATCAATATTCTAATGCTTCTCCCTCCTGCTCAGCTACTTAGATGAGCCCCAGTTAAAAAAAAAATAATAAAAAGGAATGTTTTTTAAAATTTTGAAATTATACCCCAGACAGAGAGAGACAAAACTAGTTTTTGATTACATACCTTTTCCACAACCAGGTGATTCATATTATTGTGCTTTTCAATTCCAGAATTGCTTTATTTATTTATAAATTTCCACATATTTGAGCATGTAAAAATGCCCAACAATCCCATAAAACCTCAACTAGAAGCTATAAAAAAGGCATGAAGGAGAGAAAAGGAGCAAAGCAAAAGGAAAATTCAGTTTGGAGCTGCGTCCAAATTCCAGCAGCCAGATTTTTATTTACGACACCACCTCTGTACGATGGCACCAGAATCAACTTTAATGGATAATATTACTACACATGCCCCATAAAAACCAACCAGGAGCTGCTTTTCCAGGAACACCAGGGACCTGCAGCTCCCACAGAGTTTGGTGGGCTACACCAAACACCTGGCGCTTCAGAAACTCAACCTAACCCTTGTTAACACAGATACTTCTCCTTCCTCCTGCTTGGCAGTAAAAGATTATCTGAAAAAGGAAATATCCTAGGGAGTAAGAAAGAGAAGTAGCTGTCTCTTTTCCACCTGCAAATGGGCGATTTTTGATTTTCAGGGAGGGATATTGTTGGAATGTTGTACAGAGTCCTTTCTCTGTTCTTCCAGATTTATCTGGTGTTCTCAAATTGTCCTGGTTAAGTTAATCTCCCAGTCTGGACAAAACTGCTGGCTGGGAATGTCAACATCAAATGTCTTCTTCTTAACTAAATCTTTTTCTTCTTCCAAATCTCTGGAAGATAATAACAAAACCAAAACAAAACAAACCACAACAAAACAAAGGAAATCAAAACAAATCAAACCACAACAAACAAAAGCAAATCAAACCAAACCAAAACAAAGGATTTTAGCCATTTCTTTAGGCAACTGCTGTCCCTTTCTGCTCCTTTCCACCTTTTTGAGACATTTGACCACGTGTTCTTTTAACCCCCTCGAAATCATAACCTGAGTTAGTTCATCCACTACCCTGTTTGCCCAGAGCAGCTGGGGCTGCCCCTGGATCCCTGGCAGTGCCCGAGGCCAGGCTGGACACTGGGGCTGGGAGCACCTGGGACAGTGGAAGGTGTCCCTGCCATGGCAGGGGTGGCACTGGGTGGGATTTAAGGTCCCTTCCAGCCCAAACAATTCCATGCTCCATCCTCACTCCATGGAACAGGTACTTCTAAACCCCGACAAATTTTTAAAACCTGTTTTGCTGAAATTAGTCTTCCGTCAGCTTTATTTTGTTGTTACAAATATTTCCATTTTTCACAGTTTAATGATTCCATTTCGTTCCTGCTCTCCTCTGCTGTGTACAAATTCAGTGGCACTCCTGGGAAGAAAAGTATAAAGAGAAAAACTTCTGGATTTGGTTTTTCATATGCATGTTTATAAATCAAGCAGTTTGAAAGTAATATCTAAATAAAAAAGAGATCATAGACACATGGAATAGTTTGGGTTGGAAGGGGCATAAATACTCATCCAGATCCACCCTCTGCCATGGGCAGGGACACCTTCCACTATCCCAGGGTGCTCCAAGCCCTGTCCAACCTGACCTTGAAAATAAACATTGGGGCAGGAGACAAGGGAAAGGAAGAAAAAAGCTGTAATATTTTAAAGTTATTTCCTTTGTCTCACCAAATTCTCTCTTGATTTCAAACTCCCCAGTTATCGCCAGGTTTTGAAAGTTTCTTGACAGAGCAATGCATTTAATTATATGCAAGATTTTTGAATTCCATGTGGATAAAATATTGATATGTGTAATTATTTTGTTTGACCATATCGTAGTAAGGAACGTTAAAAAATCAACATAGCCACACACATTCTTCTCCAAACTGCATTTTAATTTTTTCCTGTTAATAGTGGCGGTTCTGTCACAAGTCAACCCTAAAGCAAATTAAAAAATTAATGGATCAGGCATGAGAATAATTATTGTGGAAAAGGCTTGAACTGTGCCTTTTCCAAATAGACCAAAGAAGATTGATGCAGAAATGACCCAAGTGGGCCCTACGAGCTTATTCAATAAGGGTCCACTCAAATTCCATCTGTGAACATTTGGTCGGCCCTTTTATGGCGATGAGGCCATTCCTCCAAGTCCATATTAATTTTTGTGCACATCTGTACACTCACCTAATCCCTACCCACAGGCCACTCCAATTACAATTAAAAGAACAAGTTTAAAATTGGGCAAATTTTAATCACAATTAGTTCTGTTGGGTTATTAAAAAAAAAAAAACAAAACAAAATCTGTGGAAGTTGTTAATTTTTTTTTTTTTTAATTTCCACTTCATTTCAAGAAGGAACTAGTCAGACTGGTGAACCTCCAGTGTTGTCCTCATGGTTCTGATTTTTGCTTGGATGCAGAACAATAGGAAGAAGCATCACTGGGCTTCTGGAGCTGACTGAGTTCAGCATTCCAGTGCTGAAAGTATTCCACTGCACAAACCTGGAGTTTACCCTGAGATCAACAAGTAAATTACTGTTTTCAGGCTCTCATTCCCATCCCTGAATGAATACAATCAGCATCATTATTTTAAGCAAACAATTGCAAGGGCTTTAAATAAAAAATGCCGTGTGCACAGCATTTACATTTTAAGCACAGCATATTAATAGGAAGGCAGAAGAGAGAGATGACAACGAGAAATGTCAGCTGGTTTAATCATACTTAATATGAAAAGACTGCTATAACTTTAAGAATGCAGCTTAGCTGACTTTGGAGCTTAGGTTTTTATTTTTCTGCTTTATAGCATGCTTCAAAACTACTTGGACAAATACAAAACAAGAATTACAGTGCACCATAAGTTATTTTAATATCCTGTAGTGGTGTATACTTCCAATGAAATCCCAAGACTATTATTAAGGTTCTGTGTTTGTGTGAAAATGTCAAGTTGTTTCGAGTGACTACATACTCTAAATTATATATAACTGTTACTTTATAGCTAATAGGCACTAAAATTACTTTAAAACAGAAATGTAAAGTTATATTTTCATCCTTTTTGACAGATAATAAAGCTTATTTATGAGATACATTTTCTAAAGTATTAAAATATATAATGTTTACAAAAACATTAAAAATACCAATACTTGATATTTAAGCAAGAAACAGAGCCATCATGAAGATATTTTCCTGGATGTATCCAGCATGAAGCCAAAGAGATGATAATGCAATAATTCCACTCGTGAAAGCCATTTGTTAAACCAGTAAAAAATAAAAAAAAGGCAGTGCCTCAAAATGAGATTTAGATGCTTTTCCTCTCTCTGCCCATCATTAAACTGCAGGTACAAAATCCTAGTGTGCATCCTCAGGACAGAACGGTGCCACACGACACCTTCCACCCTTTATTTCCAGTCCCAGCCACCGAGCCACCTTGTTCAATTGCTTTGTTGTCGTGGCCATGCCCGAGGAGGCTGAGGGGAAAAAAAAGTTGCTCCTTTTTACAAGCACCATGGAAAGGGACCCGAGCAGCAGAGTGATTTCTCCCCCTGTAAACTCCAGTTAGGATGGAGAATTTATGGAAGGGAAGATTGCTGCCGGCGTGATGTACACTTAAGTGCACACACCACTGCTAACCCGCCAATTACTCAAGGGCTCAAATAAAAAGGCTTCATATGCAAATTATCCTTGTTTATTCCTCCCGAGCACTTAGTAAATAAAAACATATAAACGTCGGGATCTGTCTTGTCGTGTGAGAGGTGTGAGGGATGTCGGGCGACGCTCATCCCGGGATGTTCCCAGAAGGTTGGGAGCTAATTGCCAGCCCTCTGCTGTGATTAGGATTGCCTCTTCTGCTGAGGGGCTGTGCCTAAATTTATGCTCCGTAGTTCTGCCGCTCTGCTCTATGATATTATGCCAAAGCATGAACAAAAGAAAATTACCCTGAAGCAATGGAGTGCCACAACGCATTGTCGCTATTAATCTTTTAGTAATGGCAATGCTAATTTGACATGATGCATAGTAATTTATTAATAGAAGTATTTGAAGTCCGAAACTTGAAATATTCTGTGTGGGGAAGGAGAGCTTTGGAAGAGGGTCGGGGGGATGCAAAGAATTTCACCTCCAAAGAGCTGCCTCGACTTTGAGCCCCACCAGCACCCGCTGAAGATGTGTCCTGATGATCTCTGGGTGTTTTGGCTCCAGCAGCCAATGTGGAACCCAAATGGGGCTGGGAGCCTCATGCTGGGCACCAGCCTTGGCCAAGCTCCACAAGCCCAGGGCCAGGAGAGGACGGAGCGGTAACGCCTTGGCAGAGGCGATGGTTGCCAGGCGCTGGTCGGCAGGGGATGCTCCTGCATCAACCAGCTGGCTGTTTTCTGGGAGAGGGGGGCAGCTGGGGCGCAGACCCCCGGGGCCCGGGACCCCTGCCCGGCCCCGCTGCCCAGCCTTGGTCTCGGCAGGAGGGCACAGCAGGCTGCTCCCGGGCATCGGCGCTCCTACAAACTGTTTGGCCGCGGTTATAAAAGGGCTAATCCGTGTTCACATCGCACGGGCTTTGTTCCTTCTCCCGAGCCATCATTAACTATTAATCGGGGGTGGGTTTCTTCAAAGGTCTGCTCCATTTGTTGTTTGCTCTTGGAAAACAGGAGCACGTTTAGGATGCGGGAGAGCGCTGGGAAGGCAGAGGTGTTTATCAACATTGTAATGATCATATTAAAAAGTAAATGTGATTAAAAATTTAAAAAAAAACAAAAAACAAAAAAAACAAAAAACCAAGCAATAAGGGGAAGAGGAAAGTTTTGTTTTTTGGTTGGTTTTTTTTTTTTTTTTTTTTTTTTACATTAGCTGGCCAGAAAACTGCAGGAGAACTCCACGATTTCTTAGGAGAGAGGCACTGGAAAAACGGGGGAAGCCTTAAATTCCACCTGTCTGATTAATGTCAAGGTTACATTCGATCTACATTGGTAGCACACATGAATTTCATGTCCCCAGACCTTCACAGGAGTCGACGGAACAAGAGCCATTATTTATTGGCAGTAATGGCCACCAGCCAGGCTAGAACCTGGGACAATACATTAACAGCAGCGTGATGCCTTGGGAAAAGGAGGCCATTAATGCAGGTCACCCGCACTGCAGAGTGGAGACTGGATCAGGTGGAAGCCATCAAAAACTTCTTCTCAAACTGGAAACAAGCAGAATTCAAACCTTGCTACATCAATTAAGAGTAAATTCTTGTTGGTCTTCTGTGGCCTGCCATTCCCAGTATCCTCCCAGGGTCATTTCACCACACTTGCATTTGGCTTCTCAAGTTTCTTTTCAGGTCTTATACAAAATGATAATCCTTGGTTTGGCTTGTTTGGGAATGGGAGATGTTTTAGTACATTTTAAAGTAAGATCTTCGGGCAATGTTTTGCTTCTTTCTCATGCTCACAATTCGCTTTCATTGTAAATAACATTAGCAAAGTGCATTACTTCAGAATGTTAATGGTACATCTCTAAAACTGAGGCCAGGATCTTACCCAGCAGATCCAAAGCAGCTGCTGGAAGTTCATTTCCACGTAGAAGCCATAACTCCTGGCACCACCCACACCCCAAACAGGGTCTCTCTGTGCATTAGCATCACACGTGGCACTGCATATTCCCACAGCTACAGCCGGTGAAAATTTCCCATTTATGTTCTGTCAGATTCTCCACACCCAAAGAGTGGGAGAGGCTTCTGCACTCTGGGCAGGACCATGTTAGCACCACCCTGTTGGGCGATTTATTTGTTTTTTAAGAAGTGTGAAGTGCCTGTGGATACTTTTTAACTTCAGGCACTGGAAGACTTTATTTATAACACGACACCTTATTACTTGACTTTCCTAAACTCTCTTTTCCTTTTGTTGTTTCAATTTATCTTATATCACCACTCAAGCCCGACAATGATAAAAAATAAAGGTGTTTTCTTTTGTCATGTAGAAAATGTGATTCATTCGTTGTCTTTAACAGGCCTTCAGACCACCAGACATATGTTCAATGTTTGGCAGCAATAAAAAAAAAACCAACAACAGCAGCTAAACAAATATATATATTTGTAAGGATTATAAATCAGCGCAAGTTATTCTGGCACTACTTTATATAAGACATTAGTGGGAGTATATTTGAAATATTGTGTGCAATTCTGGTCACTATATTACAGGCAGGACATTGCAGAGATTGAAAAGGTGCAGTGGAGGGCAACCAAAATGATTCAGGATTTGGGAGATATGAATGATGAAGACAAATTAGCTGGATCCAGTCTGTGTTACTTAAGGACTGGGTTCTGGGGGATGCTGGGGGGTCCTGCTTGGGCCTCAGGACCTCTGAGGATGCTTCCCCAGCCCTCGGAGCCCCCCAGGACAGTGGGAGAACGGGAGCTTCTTGCATGGCCACGGCTCAACGAGGAGTAAGTGGACTCGCAGCTACAAGTTGTGGGGGTAGTAAATAATTCAGAGGCATGAAAAAACTGACAGAGAGGAAATTATCCATCCATTCATGTACTGAATTTAAGATTAGGGCAGCTAAAAAACGCCGCACATAAAGTAGTGCTAAAAGCAAAATATTGCCTTTCAGTAAGGAAAGCGTATTTTTTCTAACCTTTTCCCTAAGATGGGGGAAATGAAAGGCTCCTTTTTGCACCTGCAAAAAAATGACTTCTGCTATGGGAAGGAAAAAAAGGAAGCTGTGTACAAGAGTGGAGGGGGATGTGAAGGTGAAAGGGTAAATTCTGTTCATTGCAAGACATGCTGCTGACCTGGAGGTTGTCGGTACAACCGCGCCACAGGGACACCGTGCCAGGGCTGCACGGATGACCCAGCAAAGAAAACTTCTCCTGCAGAGAAAAACAGTCAGAAGCAATCCCTTGTTCTCAACTAACTGAAGGAAAAGCAGTAAATCCCAGAATTAGATGCACTCCATATATCTTTTCTCTTCCTCTTGTTTTGGAGCTCGGATAGATGTCCAAACAGCAAGGAGAGCTCAGTCCAATTCAAAGAGAGAGGGAAGGGAAAATGCTAACAAAAAATCTGTGTCTTTGCTTATTTACAAGAGAAAAATGTCCCTCTCTTCATTCTAAGTACAGTTTATTCACACCACCTGCTCAGGCATAAGGGCCTGAGGAAGTAACAGTTTAATAGAACATGACAGGTGGTTGGAATTCTTCTAAAATACCTTTATTCTGTTTTCATTTAAAGAAAAAAAAAAAGCAGCATGGAAAATAGGCATGAATGTTTGTTTATAGAATCGCAGAATCCCAGAATGGTTTGGCATTGAAGGGACATTAAATCCCACCCACTGCCACCCCTGCCATGGCAGGGACATCTCCCACTGTCCCAGGTGCTCCCAGCCCCAATGTCCAACCTGGTCTTGGGCACTGCCAGGGATCCAGGGGCAGCCCCAGCTGCTCTGGGCACCCTGTGCCAGGGCCTCCCACCCTGCCAGGGAACAATTCCTAATTCCCAATATCCCATCCAGCCCTGCCCTCTGGCAGTGGGAGCCATTCCCTGTGTCCTGTCCCTCCATCCCTTGTCCCCAGTCCCTCTCCAGCTCTCCTGGCGCCCCTTCAGGCCCTGGCAGGGGCTCTGAGCATTCCCTGGAGCCTTCTTCTCATCAGGTTAGCACCCCCAGCTCTCCAGCCTGGCTCCAGAGGAGCTCCAGCCCTCAGAGCACCTCTGTGGCCTCCTCTGGCTCATTCCAGCAGCTCCCCTGTGCTGGTTAGCCCAGAGCTGGCTGCAGGGCTCCAGGCTGGGTGCACCACAGGGAACAGGAGGGACAATCACCTCTCCTGATTGCTGTGCTGGCCCTGCAGCAGGAACGGGGGTGGGTGAAATCCCTCCTGAGGACCGGGACCTGTGAAGCTGCTCCTGCCTGTGGAGGGTCTCATCCCATCCTCTGGCTGGGCAGCCTGCAGCAGACCCCCCTGTAATGTCACCTGTCCCTTTTGCTCTGCCACCAACTCTCAGCCTGGAAAAGCACCCAAGGCTCTCGTTAATTAAGCACATTTCTGTGCAGTTTCTGACACCTGACAGAGTACAAAGTGTTCCAATCTACCCTACACGGGGCAATCTCAGCTTCCTGCTCGTGGAGTCAGATATGGCCGAGGCTGAATCAGTCCTGTGACTGATGTGTGGCGGAGGCTTACGACATTTAAGGATAATACCTGACTTCCGAGGGGATAAATATTCCACGTCTCGCTCCTGTGCACTGCTCAAAATGCAGAAAGGAGAGCTCCGTGTGCTGGGAGATGGGAGGCAGGAGCCTGAGAGAAGAAAATGACTTTAAGGAGACGAGAGTGTGACCTCGGCGTTGGCCAGTTCAGGTAATTTTCACCCTCCAGCAGGACTGTGCCATGTCAGAGGCCAAATTACAACCCATCTGGTCAGTGAGACTTGAAGCTCAGGAGATTTTGTGAAGAACAGAAAGCTCCAAGAGCTCTATATATCTGTCAAGAGCTAAATTACGTTATGGATGAGAATGGACTTCAGTTTGGGACAGTTCAGAGACCTTTAAGTGAAATTTTCCTACCTAGGCAACACCTGCTCAGCTCCAATCCTTTGGAGAAAACTACAGCTACAATTTTGAAGGCAAACATATCCCATTTTTAAATACCACTTTATTTCCTACCTTTTTTTTTTTTTTGGTTTTCATGTAAGACAAGCTAAATCCATCATCTCAGCCACAGTCACTGTAAAACTTTGTATGTAAGACATCATTTATTTTCTTTACGGGGAATTTTTCAGGAAGATGGATAAGGAATATTCATACAAATAACTATTAACAGGAGCCAATACCTTAAAACATAGCCAGAAAACTGCATGGCTTGGCCCAGAAACTCCTGAAGTATTTAATAGACTCCAGGGATGGATGATCCTACTAGGATAAAAATGTTTCCTTCTCAAAACCTGAACCATTCCTAGCAAGAAGCTGCATGGGATTTTTTTTCTCCAAGATCTTTCATCCAATGGCTCATGTGCCTCTATATCTGTAAGAAACACAAGGAAAGAGTCCTTGATACAGTAAATCACCACTCAAGGGACTTTCCAGCCTATCTGGAAGCCCATTTAGGAGAAACAAAATGTTCCTACATCAGCTATCCCAGGCTTTGCCAGTTTTACAACTTCCCAGCTTCCACCAGGAAGCTTATTTGACTTTGATTTCCCTCTTCCAGAGTAGAATTCCATGGGCAGAATTACTATGTATGCCATGGGTGAGACCCTGGAATAGCTTAAACAAACCCAGCGCAATGTAAAAGCAAATCAGTAATCTCATGTGATATTTAAAAGCTAAACTATATTTAGGTAATGCTATTTAACTCATGTAATATGACAAATATATTTGAAGAGTATATTTATACTGTAATCCATTGATTTCCACAACAGGGATGAATTAGCCTTGCCTCTCTTAAGCAAATAAAATAAACATTGTACTCAATCTTTAACTTTCAAGCTAAGCATGTTCCAGCTCCAACATTCCTGTTGCCTGTGCAGCCAAATAGATTTATTCTCTGATGTCATTTTTCTCATGTCATTTTGGAATTTGATTGCAGCATATTTAAAATGTTGGTTGCAATCATAACAAAGTGCAGCATTTAAAATGCATTCAACACACACATTGTCCTTGCGGGGAACGGTTATTTGTCTCTGTCCTCTGAGGAGGAACATGGTATGATGAGCAAAACCTGGTGTAATAAAGAAGAATGATGTGGAAAACCCCACAGAAAGAATGGCTCTTTATTTCTTAAATTAAATATGTTTGGGGGTGTTAAATATCTTATCGGATACAGTTGGAACAAAACTGTTAGACAAATAAAGTCGTGCTTGCTATTCCATCCAACATACTGAACAAATACAGGAAAACCTTCCCATATGAATAATTGATAAAGGATTAAAACTGTTAAAAGCATATATTTTCCATGCACCAAGGGTACTTCTCTAATAGGTTTCCACTGTGATAAGCAAAGTACATCTCCTGCTTCATAATTTCAAGATAGTTTTCGATATTAAGTGAAGATTTTTTTTGTTTTAATATTTTTTGCTGTTCTTTGCAACATGAGTCATCCAGGTTCACTCTGCTCAGAGTAAAAGCAGAGAGAGAAATTAGCTACAGCTTTGGGAAGGGTGGCAAAGACAGAAAGGGAAAATATCTCTCTTGAGGAACAGACACTGAGGGAGCACTGGGACACTGCAAATTGCCCAGCACGGCTCTCAGTCCTGACTACTTGAATATTGCCCTTTAATAAAGTCAGAAAGGTGTACCTTTTGTTCTAAAGCAGTCATAAATGTAATCCAATTTAATAGAAAGAAAATAAGTTTGTGAAACAAACACGGAGAATCACTGAATAGTTGAGGTTGGAAAAGCCCCTCTAACACCACCAAGCCCAAACATTCCCCACCACCTCCAAGGCCACCACTCACCCATATCCCAAAGTTCCACATCTGCAAGGCTTTTAAACCCCTCCGGGGATGGTGACTCCACTGTTCCCCTGGGTCACCTGTGCCAGGGCTGGACAACCCTTTCCATGAAGAAAATTTTCCAAATACCCAACTTAAACCTCCTGTGGTGATGAAGTCAGGAGACAGCTGGCTGCTCTGCCACAGCAGAACATGCCTTCCTGCAGCTCCACTCCTTTATTGAAATCATACATAGGAAATACTCCCCTGGCCCCACACTCTGCTGGATTTTATTCCACTATATCCAAAATTACTATCTTTGTAGTAAAGCTTGGTTTTATTCTTTTGATACCAAACCAGAAGCGGTTGTGCTGGTCTCGTAAGGCAAAAATAGATATTTTCCCATAACCAGGCCTGGATGCTGCTTTAAAATAGAAAAGCAGAAAATCCTGGAGTGCCTGCTGTGATTAGCAAGATACAGCTCTGAATTTTGGTTTCACAGTTAACAATAAAGGGGGTCACAATGATGCTGTTATCTTATTTAGTGGGTCCCACCAAGGAATGTTGATTTTGGGTGATTTGACAATGAGAGGAGAACCAAAGGTTTCAGCTGGATCCCAGGGACTTCACTGGGCTGCTCTTCAGCTGTCCCAGTGCTTGAACAGCTTCTGGGATCACCATTCCTCGGTCCATGGCTTTGGCTACAACCCCTTTACTATTCAAACAAGCCTGGAGCACCCAGGCAAACCAGCACAAATGATAACAGCAGATTTGTTTCAAAAGCTCATAGAAACCAATTTTTTTTCCCCAGACTGCCATCAACTCCCTAAAACAAGAATTCAGATGAACTGGAAATGTGCAGGGCATTTTGAAAAGCAAATGAACAAAAATGTTCCGTGATCCTTCACCCAGCTTATGCTGCTTAGGAAAACTTTCATAGAGAAAATCACTTGTGAGTCAACATTTTAATTGCTCCTCCCTATAAAAAGGGGTTAATGAAAATTTTTGTGGACTTTTGGACTAGAGAAACTTTGAAGTAAGGTGCAGCCTGGAGCTGGAAGGGGCTCTGAGGGCACTGGCCTCCCACATTCCAGGCTGGGAAGCAGCAGCAAGTGCAGCCCAACTGATTTTAACTGCACTGACAAACTTCACAGGGGAAAGCCTGTGGAAAGCCCGGCTTAAAGGGCAGAGCTCGAGATACAGGCAATGGAGACTTGATGGTCTTGGAGATCTTTTTCAGCCTGAATGGTTCTCTAAGGATTCCAACTCTGCAAAGCATTTGGGGTCAGCTTTGCTGATTTCCTCCAAGTCCCTTCTCACCCCCACCAAGGGAAGTTCCAGAGCCTCAACCAGGACTCACACACAGGAGCTCCAACACCCCACATCTGCTGGAAGCACCTCAAGACCTTGGGAATAAATAAAATGTGCAGTGCCCCTTTAAAAATCCTAACTTGCCTCCCAACACACGCACGGGGAAAAAAAAAAAAAAGTAACACAGCAGCCTTAAACTCTGAGCCTGTTTGTTGTGCACGAGTCATCCCACACTCTGAAAAGAGCTAATTTTTTTAGCATCCTTTGCTTTCAAAGCAAGCAACTAAATGCAGAAAAGTGGGGCTTCCCCAAGGGACTGCCTCCTCCCTGTGATGCACATCGCCTGCAGCTAACATGCAAGTAGGACAGACACAGAACTTGAAAATCCTCCACCCTACAGACGCCTCCATGAAAGACAAAGAGAAATGGTTGTTTGGCATGCAAAAACCGGCTCCCCTGCACCTCTTCATTAGTGGCAATGGCAAATAATTTGTAAATAGAGCTGGGAAGAGACCTGTGAGAGCAGCAGTATGGGTGGATCAAAAACTGTGTGGCCTTAAGCCCTGGGTGTTTCAAGTGCCAAGGAAAAGTGAAGCACTGGATGTGACCCAGCATGGGGGGTTCTGCTGGGCTTTCTGTTGGCCACTCACCCAAATTTATCAGATTTACTGGGGCAGAGTTTGTCTGTCCACAGCACCACAGCCCATTTCCTCCTCAGCGTTACATTGCATAACCACTTGCTACGAGGAAGGCTTTTAAAAAGGCAGGGGGAAAGAGGAAAAGGGAGTAAAAGGAAGAAAATAAAAAGCCCTGGTACAAAATATATGCAGAATTTGTTTTCCAATGAAGGTCTAATAGGGCTACCTCTTAAGTCTGGATATGTAAAAAATTGCCCTTTTCACAGCTGATAAAATACAAATTAATCCTTAGAGGATTTAATATGTGCCTATTTATTACTTTCAAGTATGAAAGTACTGCTGCAATTAATATAGCCAGCACTCCTGTATGCGCTGCTCCGTGGCATTGTCTTTGAAACAAGAAATATATGCAAAGCTTTCATATACAGATATGTACAGAAACACACACACACTCTCACAAAATGAATATATTTCCCCTTAAAATCTGCAAAAGCAAGTGTTGATGCTGTGCTTTTTCAAAGGCTAAACATCCGGCTTGCCTCTGTTGTTCCACTGCTGCTGCTGGAGTCCATGTGAACTCCAAAGCTTTAAATTAAGGTGTCTTATGGGTTTATTCTGAGAAGTGTAAACATTTTAAAAATAAAGAAACATTTTTCTCTGTCTTCACAGATTAATGTTTGTTTAACCTCCAATCTTTTATTTTTTATTATTTTTCTTTTTCTTTTTTCTTAAGTACTGTTTCATTTATTTCCTTGTCCTTCCAAAATTAACTCTTGTCATGCCAACCCCAAATTTCCAGTCAAACCACTTGTGCCTGTCTTCAGACAGCAGGGTTGTCATTTTAGAAATTTCTGACTCAATTCACTGAAAAAAAAAATATTCTTTACTTGCCAACTCCTATGCACATATATTTATTTTTTCCATCTCTTTAGCATATATTGGCCAGGAGACAAGTTTCTGGTACTTTGCACACTTTAAACATTGCTGACTTTGAAGTGAAAGTGAAAAGGATCCATATTATAATGATTATTTTTGAGGGCAATATTAAAAAATTGTTATTACTTGTGCAGATATGTCAGATATGTATGCATGTGCATGCTTGTCACCCTCATATATATAAATATATATGTGTGCGTGTGTACATATATGGATTTAAATAATAATAATAACAATAACCTTCAGGTCATTTCTTTATATGCCACGGCTTCAAAAATTTTTTGGCGGAAAGGGAGAAATGACAATGATTCCATTTTTATCCTCCAGTAATGAATCCCCCAAATTACCATAAGCCTTGTTCTTTAAGTTCAGGCTAATGAGTCCCATTTTATTCATATTTTTTGAATGCTCGACTTTGTGTTTGATAGTCTCCCTTTGTTTATTCATCACCAAAGTCTATATAATTTCCTGCGTTGTCCCACGTTTATTTACAATCTCTCCAGCAATATTTATTTAGGGTAAAAGACCACCTTGGCAGGAGAGGAGGAGAGCAGCTCTCCTGCATTCCGCTGCCTCTCCCGTCCCATCTCAGCCCATGGAGCTCTTTTGACAGACAGCATGAAAAAAATCTGCATAAGGAAAAGTAACTGACAGCTGGGGTCAGACTCTCTCTGTTTAATGACACTGCCAGTTACACATTTTGAATTGTTTAAATATGAGTCTACAGCTTCAACGATCATCATCTCACTGGTTCCACTTTTCATACCCAACAGCCAGGAAAGTGACACGTAATTACACACTTACTGATGGTATCGCCGGGGCCGATAATTAAAACTGCCACGGGAGGATTGCTATTGCGAGGCTACAGCTGGGATGTTGTCAAGAGGTAGAAACTCCAGCAGCTTTTAACACTATCTTCTTACAGGTGGACCACGGTGAAGGAATAGAAAGGCCTCAGCACATCATTCACAATGTCTCGCACAAATGAAGAAAATCTATTAACAATCCAATAAGTGAAATACAAACACGCTGACCCAAGGGTTAAACTGTCTGCGTGGACGGCGCGTGCTGCATTGTTCTTTTTTCTTTTTTCCCTTTTCCCTTTTCGGATGTGTTTACAGGGAAAAAAAACCAAAAAAAACCCCAACAAACCCAAAGCCTGCTGGAATATTTTGCCACCTTTGGTAGCACAAAGAGATGTTGGGTGGGCAGCACAGGAACGAGCCCTGTTTACTTCCAGTGAGCTGGATGAGTAACTGAGCTCCGGGACAAGGCACGAACGAGCTGCCAAAGATAAACACGGGAGAAAGCACGGGAAGAGCTCGTTTTGCACGGTAGGTTCTGTTAAATAGAAGTTTGCATCCTGCCTTGGCAAAAACAGAGCAGAGGAATGATGGGCCAGCAAGGCAAAGCTGGAGAAATCAGCACAGCCAAGGGAAAGCAGCACTCAATGGACAGCCCAAATATGGGCAAGGTTTGCCATTGGTTTGGTGCTTCACTCTTGATAAACCACCCTTCATTTTCCTCTCTTTCTCCTAGGATGAATAGAGATTAAAATATGAGCAAATTATGAGGGAATTACCCTCTGCATAGTACTTGGTGGTGGCTTTATTTCAGATTTTCCCAGTGCACTTACCGAGCTTTATGGAAACCACGTCAGAAGAGGAATGCAGGTGACAGCCTGACCTTGCAGGGCTGGGAACCACTGCCAGCACCAACTCCACTGGCACTTTGCTCATGTCAGGCCCCTCACACACAGCCATGGACAGCTGGGATTCACTGGGACCTCGGCTCCGAGCCATCCTGGGTTGAGGTGAAGCATTTTGGCACAAGAGCAGCTCCACGTTCGCAGGTTTGATCCCCAGCCGCTGAACTCAGCCATCTCCTGGGCTTCAGCTGGGCTGTGGCCAAGGCAGCCTCATCTCCAGGCTTCCCACTCAGCCCCTCTGGCTCCAGAGGAGATGTGTGCTACCACCTGCCATCCACAGGCAGCTCCTTTGTGCTCCCACGGCCACAGGAGCTCTCCTGGCACTCTCCACTTGCTCCTTCCTCCTGTTCCTGGCCAGTGTCCCCTTTCTGCCTGCATGAAACGTCCCCAGCAATCTCAGAAGCAATGACAAGGACATGTATCCCCAGGCAGCCTTAACAAGCCTCTCCCAGTTGGCCTTGGTGAATTTATAGATGTGGAGAAAGCCATGAAGAGGAGGCAGAGAGTCAAAAGGATGAATCTCAAATGCCAGAGGAATCAGGCAGGTAAGAATCCCAGAATCACTGGGGTTGGAAAAGACCTTTGAGGCCATCAAACCCAACCTGTGCCCCATCCCCACTTTGTCCCCAGCCCAGAGCCCTGAGAGCCATGTCCAGGACTTCCTGGGACACCTCCAGGGATGGGCACTCCAAACCTTCCTGGGCAGCCCCTGCCAAGGCCTGACATCCTTGCCACAATGAAATTCTTCCTGACGGCCAGCCTCAAGCTTCCCTGGTGCAGCCTGAGGCCGTTTCCTCTTGTTCTGTTGGCTTGGTTTCTTCTTTCCCTCTCTGCAACCATTTCTGCACAGAAATTCTGCATACTCCACTGCAGCATGTTGCATAATAAAAAGAAACCCAAACAACTTCTGCTTCTGAATTGCTGCTAAATTATCATAAATTATCACTTTTTTTCCTTCTTTTTATGCCAGTCCTGAAGGTCTTCTCCTCATGCCAATGTGCCAATCCTATTGTCTGGTCTAAATGGTGTTTCTTGACTCTTGATGTGCTCAAGACTATTTGCCTAAAATCTAGGTGTCCTTTACCATCGAATTATTTAATTCTTAAGTAAAGTACACAATCTCTCTAAGACTTAGGAATTAAGATCTTGAAAATGCCCATTTAATTTCCCTGAGCTGATTTATTTTTTAAGCATCAGTGCTGTATATTTAATTTTGGGAACTTATAAAATATTTCTACTGAAACGTTTGCTGGGAATTTCTAAGTTTCAGGCCACTTTGGGTATTTTGGAGAATTTGATTAGTAAAGAACCTTGAACAATTTAAGTGCTATAAAACATATTTAACCAGAAATTATGACAGAACGAAGCCCAGTTCTCTGTGATTTGAGTATTTGCAGTGAAATAGACACACAAGTCCAGCTGTTATTAATGTTTAGTGCTGCAAAGTACTGAAATCAACATTAGTATTTTTTTCTAGACATTGTCCCTCTGTTTCTGAATTTCAGTTTCTTCCTTAATGCTCAGTAAACTCTTACTGTGAAGTATTAAAATAATTTTAAGGAATATGTATTACCTTCCTTCATTGAAAGCTCACATGTATGATAAACAAAAATATAATTACAAATAATATCTATTAAGGATTTTTCAATGCCATGGACAAGGCAATACCCTAAAACAACCAGCCAAGCAGCAGTCAGATCATCTGTATTTTAATATATTTATATTTAATTATAACACTTCTTTTTTCATGGAAATTTAACACCTGAAATTCAATTCCATTGAGGTGAAAGGATGATTTACAATCACCTTAAACAGCAGCAGCATTTCACTGTGCAACACCTTTCCTAACACAACAAAGTTGCACTTTCCTTGTACAAAAGTCCTCAGGTTTTTTTTTATTTCAAACAAATATTTGATAACCAACCTGTGTTGGCTGCAGATAAATGTTATTCTGCAGGGTAAATGTTATTCTGTGGGATAAATGAGGCAGATTTCCCACTCTCCAAGGACAGGGAGGCACCTGGATGCTTTCTCACATGCAGGGAACAGTTCATGGTGAAATGATGGAGCAGACAAAGTGAATGTGGATCCTTGACAAATCCAGGGATCATCAAAATTTACATAGCCCCACCAAGTGTTTTGGCATCCTCACCTGCTCCAAAGGAAGCCACCAAACCTTAGGTTCATAGGATCATGGAATTACCGGACAGTTTGGCTTGGAAGGACCTTAAAACTCATCCCATTTCACTGCCCCACATTCCACTGGACTAGGTTGCTCCAAGCCCTGTCCAGCCTGCCCTGATGTGGCAGCCACACCTTCAGAGGGAAGAATTTCTTCTCAATGTCCCATCCAACCCTGCCCTCTGGCACTTTGAAGCCATTCCCCCTTCTCCTGGCACTCCATGCCCAAAACAACCGTGAACTTTCAAAAGAGCCAGGATTTCATCTACAAAAATGCCAGGCTGCTTGCACTGCATATGGAATTCTGGGATTTTCCTATGCTGGAAGAGTCTGAGAATAAAGGGATGGTTGCTCAGGATGGCACCAGAGCACTCCTGGAAGAGGTAAAATTGAGCACCATCACTCCTGTTCTTCATCACTGCCACTTCACAGGCTGTACCTAAAAAATGACACTGGGGAAACAGCTCAGATTGAGTTTCCCAGTCTGGAATACACCTAATTCACACCAGAATGAGGAATGACAGTGGTGACTCATTTTGTGTAAGGTACCAGGGCATCTGGAGAGGTGGCACCGTGCAAACACAACAAGGGACAGGCACAGCCACTTCAGCATCAGTGCCTGTGCTGCCACAAGGAAGTCTGGAAAGAGCCTAAATCACTGCAGTAAGGAGAGACAGAAGGGAAGGGAGATGAGGCAAGAAGGGAAGAAAAAAGTATTAATCACCTGTGGGTTGAGTCTGTGATAATTAATGATTAACTCTGATAAACAAGATTTGAAAAAATACTATTAAGGTTTTTAATTGTAAATTTTAAGATAATATAAGCAAAACTATTCCAAATGGATATTTTACAGTACTCCTGAGCAGTGAAATGTGAAAACTGATGGAAATGCAATTGTTGGAAACAAAATAGAGCAAAGATGGATAAGAAAAAATAATTTTGGAGGAATGAGAAATGTGTGGAAAAGGGGCTACTCTGTATGGACTGAGAGATCATGGAAAGGTCAAACCAACACAGCCCTGCTGGAATGGTGCTGCCTTGGAGCAGTGCCAGTTTATAGATCCTGGTCATCTCACCTTAAACGTCACTCATATTTGATTCTTGAGTCCTGAACCACACAAATTTCATAATCTCCACAATTTCTGGGTGAAGTAGGCCCACAGCACCAAAAAAAGCCAGTTTGTTTTTTTCCAGCTGGATTTAACTGGCAGCAGTACAGGCATGGATAGAGCAGGAACAGAGCCAGGGCAGTGGAAGCATTGCTGGGTGAACTTCTCCCCATGCCTTAGCCAACACACCTTCACCCCAGCTGGCAACACCCAGAGCTCCAGCCCAGCCTTTGGAGCAGCATTGGCAGCCATGGAAGCTCCCACAGAAGCAAGGCAGAGATGCTGAAAGTTCCCCAATCCAATTTTCACTTGTGGATTGAGCCTAGGCTCGTAGCTGGCCCTGCATGTGGCCAGGATGACACAGTGGCCCATGTGCCACCAGGGCTGGGCCACCTCCCACCGACCATGCCCTGCTCACTAACCATGTCCTGCTCACTACACGAGCCTGGGACTGAGCTGGCACCACCTGGGGGACACAGCCACAGCCAAGAGGAGCCATGTCCCATCCTGGCACTGAGCTCAGCACTTCCCAAAATACCACGCAGCTTTCAGGTGCCACCTCAAATCCATCCTAGAATTCCCACCTGTGTTTGGTGGATTCCCACCCAAGACTAGCCTCTGGAAATTCAGTTTTAGAGACACAACCCAGCATGGACTTGTCCAAATATGTTGATTCCTGGGCAAGTTGGAGGCTCTTTGATGGGTGTCTCAAGGATTAGGGAGCATCTGCACTTTTGTGAGGGTTTATTTCTGACCCTGTGCAAGTGCTTAAAACTCAGCATATTTTCTGCTTTCTTAAAATAACAATTATTCTCCAGCTTGTTCATGGAGCTCAGAGGATGAGCAATAATAAACACACGCTCACTCTTCAGTCCATAAATATTGGCTGCTTCCCAATCCCTGGCTCAGAGGTGAACCTCAAAAAGAGCAGGTAATTCTGCTCTGCTGTCATCTGTTTCACATCCACCATGTGCCAAACCTTGCAGCAGCACAAGAGGATATTTTATTAGCTGATAAGCTGGACTGCTATTCACTGAGGAAGAAGATTATCAAACAAATTACACTGAGAACCAATAATAGGGGAAAGGTTAATGATTTCTGTAAGCCACCAAATTCACCCGCCCCTGTAGTTTACTAAGAAAATTAGGGTTTCTTCATGCTGAGCTTATGGGAAAACTTTACCCATATTTCAACCCTTCTTTCCTCTGAGATCTTTGACATCACTGCTTTCTTGATGGAGAATTTACATTAAGGACAATTATAAAACAAAAATATACCACCATTCAGGAAAATATACAACTTCTTATCAGAGGGATGTGGATGTTCTTCTTGCCAGTCTACAGACATGGAGATTAAATTTCAGAGAGAGATTTATTTTGTGCTATTGTCCTGTTATTCACCAGAGGATTGTGCAATGCAAGTAATCTGATCAGAATAATGCATAGGGACATATTTCAGAAAACCAATAATTGTGGTAACGTTGAGCTCTGCTAGGTGCCAAAATAAAGTCCAAAATCACTCTCCCTCTTTTCCACAATTCCTTAATCATGGCATCATAATGTGCTGCTCTGTTGTCCATTAAAGCCACAAGCTTGAAGTAATCAATGCTGGACATTTGGAGATTTATTGTAATTTTAGATCTACAGCACTTCTGCTGGCTGAAAAGCAAAATTATAGTTTATAGGTGTGCCATATCTTACATTTTACAGCTTTTACTTCTTTAAGCCGTCTTGGTGTGGGTTTTTCTTCTTGGCTTGAGGTTTTTTTTTTCCTTTCCACCTGAGTGCTGCAGGCTTTTTTATGATGTTAGGAGGCAGTTAAGGCAAACAACAGAAAAAATTACTGAAACTGACTGTATTTAAATTCTGTTTACTTCCTTAACCTTTTGACTTACCTATACAAAAAGTAATCTTTCATAAACAAGTCCCAAACAAAATCATTGCCTATTTTACTTTCCTTAAACCCTTGTGGAATAAGCAGAAATTGTAACAAGATCCTTTTGACCGTTTTTTATTCCGCTCATATTTGCAATGATTTTATAACTGATGCTTGCTTTGCCTCTCCACATTATCACAATCAGTGCATCCTGGGATTAAAAACCATTTAGGGCCCAACTCTTAAAGAAACTCCCCACACAGCAGTATAATGAACACTGTTCCTTTTTATTGTTGCTGGCTTTATTGATATGCCAAAGGCGCCGCTCAGCTCAGTTCTCCCTCTAAAAACAAAGGACTGACCCACTTCCCTTCATGGCTCTGGTACAGAGACAGCACAAAAGCTTTGGGGAAGGTAACCCTGAGACCCCACACGGCCAGCGTGGGGCTGGGTCAAATGTTTCACGTGTCTCAAGACAAATGTTCATGAGTTTTCTTTCATTTTTAAGAACGTGTCAGCACAATTATCAGGAAATCATGAAAGACTTGGGTTGGAAGGGACATTCTAAAGGCCATCCAGCCCAACCCCTCTGTGATAAGCAGGGACATCTTCCACCAGCCCAGGTTGCTTGGGTTGTTTGAATGAATTCATCGTTCCCTAATCAGTTGTTTGAGGGGTGGAGGGGCAAGGCAATTAACCATCGTCCTTAGGAATTCATCCACATCCTGATTCCAGGACAGCTGGTGGCATCCCCCTGCTCCTGCTCCATCCCTGAGGCTGCAGATGAGGTCCTTCAACTCACCACCAAGGAGCCATCCAAGTTCAGGGGATTGCTTCACTGTGTTGAAACTTCAAGTGATTACAAAAAACTGCTAAATGATATTCAGAATAATAATGGATTCACCAGGTTCTTGCACAGAATGAGCTTAATCCTGTCCTGGATGTTCATGTGACCTGAAGACCAAAATGGGGCTCATGTGAGTGGATCCTCTGGAACTCAGTTTCATGGGCATGCCAAGATCTGCTCATCATGAAGCATGGCAAAAATTAATCCAGTATTTTTTCGTTAATATTGTGTGACCATGCAGCCCCTCACTTACAGCACCTTTCAGCCAAGTGCAGCTCAAATCCATACGAATGAGGATTCTTTAACAACTGCTGAAATATTAGAATTCCAGTGAAATACAGCACTGCTGGCACAGAAAATAAATATGAGGGTCCCTGTTAGGAAAGAGAGTGCAGAAAATAAGTTTGATTAATGTATTTTAGACAGGTGAATTATAGCTTAGCCCCATTGAAATGTGACCAGACACTTTGAAACTATTGCTGAATTCTGTTTGAGAGCACAAATGGTGATGTTTTACATTTCTTGGGAAAGACAGACACCCCAACAGCAAAATTACTGGGAAAATCTGTTACCCAGTGACCAACAAATGCCATTCCATGCAGCAACTCCTATTTCTGTGGAAGGCCCCACTTCCACAACACTCCTGGCACGGTGCCAGTTAGTTTTCATGGAAAGAAAAGGTCTCAGCTCAAGTAACAGATCTCCCAAGCCAACAGGAACAGAACTAGAAACTCTGTAACTGGAGAACCCAGAAAGAAAAAATCCTAAATAACTGCCTGTGCAAGCGCTGGAATGGGAATGCTGTGTGTCACTAGACAAGGATATCACAAGATCCCAGAATCCTTGAGGTTGGAGAAGACCTCCAGGATCATCAAATCCAACCTGTCAGTGAACGCACCTTGTCCCAAGCCCAGAGCACTGCATGCAGTCATTCCTTGGACACCTTCAGGGATGGGGGCTCCACCACCTCCTTGGGCAGCCCATTCCAATTGCTGACCACCCCTTCCATAAAGGAATTCTTCCTGATGTCCAACCTGAACCTCCCCTGGTGCTGTCTGAAGCTGTTTCCTCTTGTCCTGTTCCTTGTTCCCTGGGAGAGTCAGCCCATCCCCACCATCCTACAATCTCTTGTCAGGTAGAATCGATCCAGCTAAAATCCAATTGTCACAGAAGGGATGCAAAAACCTCCAAAAACAAAGCCATGAGGTCTTTTGTATTCCCAGAGCGACCCACAGGCTCTGCTCTCCCAGTCCTGCAGGGAGGGGGAATGTGGCCATTGATTTCAATGAGTGCAGGATCAAGACCGTAATGCTCGTAGCAGCCATACACATCAGTGTAAACCTATTTGTAACAGAACCTAAGGGCACATTTCATGCATGGCTGGGAGGAAAACCCACTCACAATGGAGGGCAGGAGTGTTCATGGAGAATTTATACTACAAAAGAAAAAGGAAAAACTTTCCTCTATGCCTCTATGTGAATTCATCAATTTAACTTACACTTAAATGGAAAATCGCTATACAGAGACCATAAAAACGTATTATGTTACCAATTGAATGGTTTACACTGCTGGCAAGCTCAGGGAAAACGTACCTTTTCACTATCCCTAGCCTGAGTGAAGCACATTATGAAGGATCCCATATATATCCTTAACTTTTGTACATGGCAATTCTCTTCACATGTGCTCTCCTTACCCTAAATCAAGTGAGTGATGAGAAGAAGGATGAGTGTGGGTAGAGAAAGGAAGGAGATGTAAAGAAAAAGAGAGGTGGAGAAGGAAAATAAAGAGAAAATAAAGTTAGGGATGAGGAAGAGACAGAAATGGAAAATAGAGCAGGAAAAGGGCAAGGTGTTTCTCAGGAGTCCAGGGTAACAAATGCATCTCAATAAAGGCAGGCTGCTCTAAAAGGAAAACAATTCACACATCTTGCCTTCCTCACGTATATTCTAGTTGCACATGCCAGGAGGCAGGAGGGCAGGAAGAGACCAGAAAGCAGAAAAAAGAAGACATGGTGCTGGGCAGTACCTTGGCTTAGCCAACTGATCTCTGCAACAAATCCATTCTCAGTGCTAAAAGAGAGTGTTTTATACCCATCTCCATTCTCTGACTGCCACAGACAACACATGACGGTGCTGGGGGGCTCCTCTGGACCAGAGCTCAGTAAATGCAGTGAGAAGGGACATCCCAAAGTCCTTTTGTCCTGTTGCTTCCCCATACATTTGCAGGGAGGCAAATGAGGAGCTGCCACAGTGTGGCCAAGTATCTTCAGAGGTCAATGTATGGAAGCCAGCTGTGGCTGCAGCAGCACACGGCAGATCCAGCAGTCTAAAACCAAATTTTCCACTCCAAGAACTGCAGATACAAATGGATATAAAGCATTTCTGGGTAGTGAGGCCGTGGCACAGGGTGACCAGAGGAGCTGTGGCTGCCCCTGGATCCCTGTTAGTGTCCCAGGCCAGGTTGGACACTGGGGCTTGGAGCACCTTGGGATAGTGGAAGCTGGCACTGGATGAGCTTTAATTTTCCTTCCTACCCAAACCCCTCAATGATTCTACAGTTTTCTGCACGGACATACCTCTATGCAGAAGGCTGTGAAAATGGAAGTTTCTCAAACTACTTTGTCATATTTCATTATTTTTATAAGCCAGTGTGCCACATTCCAAAGCTCAGCAGTGGGGACACTGACGTGCAGCATGGGAACAAGCCTCGAACCATTCCTCTGTCACGCCCTGCTCCTTGGGATGTGGCACAAACAGCACTCTTTGGATGTTCCACTAACTCAGATTCCTACCAAACTCCCTCAGAATTAAAGTGCTGGGGATACATGGTGTCCCAACTAGACCCCACACTGAGCCAGTGCAAACCTGGGCACGAAGGAGATTCCCCCATCCCCGTCCCCTCGCTCACCAGCCAGGGGTCTGACCTCTCCAAAGTGTCAGATTTCAGTCCCCTCTAAAATTTTTTACAGCTCAGAAGTGCAAAGGGAGCAATGAAACTCTCACTTTTTAATGCTGAGCTCCTCAATGGGGCTGCTGCTCAGGGCAGGGGGTCCTTAGGAGGTTCTCTCCTTTGTGGTCCCCCTCCCTCCTCTTCCTCTCTCATTCCCATGTGAACATCCACTAATGCAGTGAACTATTCCACCCAGCCTAAGCACAGGAAAAAAAATTAAGCATAGGAGATTTGGAAAGTGTCGTTGTTTTTGTTCTAAATCCTTTGTGTGAAGTCTGATTGGTCTTTACTCATGGAAAAACTCAAAAATTACTTTACTTTTTATTTCTCGTTTCGCTTCCTTCCCCCATAGAGTAGTTTGGTGAGTATTGAACAGCTCTGTCACAGGGATTACTGATGTTAATCAGGACCACACAGCCACATTACACAGAAGTTTTTGTAGGGACTATCCTAAGGAATATAAATTAAGAGTGGAGATTGTTCTGGACTGCTGACTGCGGTGTTGGTTACTTTGTGTTAAGAAAACTGCACTGTGCAAATCCCAGGAGCTCCGAGAATGATGACAGGAATGATCAAAGGAAGGCTGGAAATCTATTTATTAATGAAATATAAAGAGATTGGTAGACAACAATTATACCTTAGAAGGAAGCCCATAAGAGAAGATGTGATGCAGTATAAAAAATACTGATCAGCACAGATGAGGCAGATCAAGAGCTTCAGACTCAAAGCACACAATCAATTAAACGCTCGCAAATTCAAAGCAGATGAAAAGAAATTTTGTGTTGCCCGACCTGAAACTCAGACAAATGAACATTGCTGGGATCTGCACAGCAGCAATATCCCAGATATTTATGTACCATAAAGGAGAAGGATCACTTCTTACAAACTCTGGGAGGGGCATTACACAGCGGAGCCCATCGCCAACACGGCAACCAAAATAAGATTTAAAGGGAAGATAATTCCCCAAATCCAGTGCTTTTTATGCCAGTGATGGCCACGGAAGGACAGGGAGCAGGGGTGAGGTGGGCAAGGAGAGGTGCAGCAGTGCTGATGAAGCATCTCAGACACATTTACTGTGCGCCCGCAGCCACGCATTTTATGAAACTCTGTCTGTCTCACAACGATGTGCCAAAATCACTTGGAAAAAAACCCATTAATTGTGTGGGGAGCCTGTGCTCATAATTATGACCCACCTGACCTTCATTGACCCCAGCAGTGACGCCGGTGGTAAAAGGACGCGCTGGAAGCGGCTGCACATCGCGTTCTGCTCAACTCAAGCTGCCTGAAGAAGAGCCACATAAAAATGCTGTTAAAATAAACTTTGGTAGACAGAGACCTGGTGTAAACCAAGTGTAAACTCTGAGTGGATTTTTACTACAGACCCATAAACCTCGGAAAATAAAAGTTTGTGGGGGAAACTGAGAGAAACATCGATCATGGGGATGCCGGGTGCTCCCAGGGTTGGCAGGCACCGGCTCCCCCCTGCAAATCTCACCATCTTTTCCAAAGCTGTGCCTCTAAATGGCATTCCTGAAACTTCCTTACAGCCTCTTCTATCACAAAATTATTTCAGTGTTGGCACCCTTCCTGTCCCCGGCCGCAGCCAGTAAGGCAATTCCTTTCCTTCACTTCTTTTTCTCGTGCCCCTCAGGAAAAACTCCATGGAAAAGACACAGCTTTTGTTGGTTGTAGCACATCAAGATCCCCAAATTGCTCCTAATTGTGACATTTGTAATTACTTCTAGCTTTTAATTTTTATAATGACTCTTCATGGTTCTGTTGACCAGAGGGAAAATTTTAATCCCAAATGTGCCCAACTGTCAAAATTGCCATTACATTTCAGGTGAAAAAAAAAAGCTTTTAAGAAGTCATAAAGTTTACTTATTGAAAATTAGAAATGAATATTTATTGTCAGGTTTCCATCAGAGATTGAAACCTTTTATTTAACACTGGCTGGAAGTGTAAATTATTCAAATGTTTACATTTGCATGCTGCTGGACTCTAATGATTCAATTTTCTTCAGTGTGCTAGTGGTAAGATAATGAAAAGCTTCATCAGAGGGTTAAGCAAACATCCAGCTGCAACTTTTCATGGCAGTGGAAAAGGTTCAACTCAGGCAGCCCTGTGCTCCTTGCAGCCTTCCAGTACCTGAAAGGAGCCACAAGGAAGCTGGAGAGAAATTTTACAAGGCCTGAAGTGCCAGGAAAAGGGGGAATGGCTTCCCTCTGCCAGAGGGCAGGGTTAGATGGGATATTGGGAAGGAATTCTTCCCTTGAGGGTGGGGAGGCCCTGGCACGGTTTGGGAAGGAAAAGAGTGATGCAGCCATAAAGGCAAGAAGCACACTTTGAGTTTGGTTATTTGAAAGGTTTCTTAAGAACATGAAGGTGTTGAATGGAGAAAGCAGTGGAGTTTGGAACTTTCTAGCACCGGGGCTTTTAATTTTTTACATAATTTTATTTGAGAAGTAACCGAGAAGGTGACTCTATCATTGCTCTTCTCCAGGCAAACTCAGTCTCTCTCCTTGAGAAATCCCTATTCAGGACCACCCTTGCACCAGCCAGCAGAGCAGGATCCAAAGGCAGCACCAAATCCCAGGGAAGGCTGGAGGGCACTACACCCCTTCTCCAGCTCCCAGTCCCATCCCACCCCGAGGCCCCGGGAGATGCCCCAGCTCCAGCACAGCTCAGAGAGGAGGAGCTGGGCTGGCTTGGGACACAGGTAATATTTTCTGCCTTAACTGAGGCTTTTCTGAACTTCAGCAATGGCATTAGGTGGTTAATTTTTCCCCCTCTCCAGGGTTTTCATGGGATATCCTGTTCATGCATCCAGAGCCTACTATACAGATGATGGGAGTTTCTTTTTTTAAAGAAAAAACACACGCACTCAAGGAGAAAAACGTTTTTTAACCAGCTAAGACAATTTTTTCTACCTCATAAAGAACCAAAAAGTGGCAAAAGTCCAACTTTCCCACCATTCCCACCTCAGTTCCAGCCCTCACCTGTGTCACTCCCGTTAGGCACAGTCCAAAGCTCTGCAGCTGCCCCTGTATTTTCTGCCAGTATAATTTTTTTAAATACACAAATATTATACTCCAGGGCATGTTTTGCTGGGCCAACAATACATGCCTCACTTTTATTGTGAGGCACAAGCCCTTCGGTTTCATGTCTTTTGACCTCCCAAGAAATGTATTAATGACCCTATAAAGCTCTCTCTGGCACGTATTCATATTAATACAATATACTCCTTTGTTTTTTTATATTACATAATAAAAGGGGGGAGAGAGGGGGAGAAAAAAAGACAGTTGTTTCAATATCCTTCCTCCACAGAGCATAGTTCAGTGGGAAAATAAACCAAAAACAGTGACCTGAAGAGGGGTAGCTGACATTAAGCCTGACTTTAGGCTTATTTCTATTCCTACTTATTTTCTCTTGCTTTCAGTTGTGACTCTGCTCAATCCAAAATCCAGCTGCTGCTTTTGGATGCCTGCTGAAGGAACCAGCTCTTTCCAAGAAGCATCCAGGTTCAGCCACAGGAGCAGTTCTAGGTAACATCTTCCCCTCCCTCCACTTGGGTCTCACTCCCAGGCACCACATTCCACCTGGAGCTGGGGAATGGCTCTGAAGGATTAGGATGAAGCAAAGGGAAAGATCTGAGCCTTCGATGAGTGCACGATTTGTGCCTTAAAAAATAAGCAAACAACAAAAAAAATTGTGGAAGTAACTTCTGCCAGGGCTTCCTCAAATTATTTTTTATTCCCAGAGCAATTTAAATGAATTTTCTGGAGGTTTGGTTCAATATTTGGGCTACTCCTTGATCCTGTGAGCGCACTGGGAGTAAGTTTGGGTGTGACTGGTTCATGTTGCTTGACAGGGGACATCCTCCAGTGCTTCAATCCTGCTTTTTGACAGAATTAAAATTCAGCCAAATCAGAATTTGGCTGAATTAAAATCCCTATCAAAACCTCACCCCCAATATTGCCATGCCATTGTCTGTTCCTCATTAGCACAGTGAACATAAATCTCTCACCCCTCACTGGTGGCACAGCAGCTCAGCTCCGAGCAAATCCGGTGATTGATTTACATCCAAATGACACAAACAGGGTAAGTTTTAACTAATCTTTCAATGAATCTAAATTCATGATAAAAAATCAAATTGCAAACTCAAAGTGAGAATGCCAAAGGCTGTCCCAGAGTTGTGAAGCAGATCACAGTGGCCCAAACCCACAAAAACAGCCAGAATAATGATATTTTTTTTTTCTGTTTAAAGGACAAATCAGCCCCAGTTTGGACTTCAGTGTCCTCAGGACTGCTTCAACATGGGAAAGAAGGGCAGATCTGACCTTGCTCTTACTTAACTCTGGGAATTTTTCCTCCTACTTTGAAAGAAAAAACATCACAGTTCATAAAGTGTGGCCTTTTTGTTAACACAGAACTACTTTTTTCCTTCTAGCACTTCCAAAAAAACACTTCAAAAGTTAATAGAAGCGATTTAGCCAACAGCTCTTTTGAAAGGAAATCTCCAAGCTGAACTCCAAATTTTGATAAAGTGGAGAAAGTGTCACCCACAAAATAATAGAAAACACTCCACACACCTCAAAAATTCAGAGAGAGCATTTTCCAACATTTTTAACTTCCTAACAGCATCTTAGCTTTTGTTTATCTTTGATATTTAAGGCAAAATAGATGGGAATATTCATAATTAATAATGAGTAAACCAAGAGTTTAGTCTTTTTATTAATTTTTAAATTTAGAAAATTATTAAAAAACATGAAGCTGAAGTTATTTGGCAGACGCCTTGCAATGCACATAAATAAATCTCTTTCAGCAAGTCCCCAAGGGTTTTAGGCAAAACTTTGTGAATGCCAAAGAGGAAATCTAAAAACAATTTCTGGCTTGGTAGTTGAGCCAAAAAATGGACATCAGGTCCAAAATACAGTATGAAATATTAGTTTTTGTGCTCAAGAATGAAGTGAGGGATGTTTTCAGCTCAGGACTGTCTAAGGAGATTTCCAGTGGACTAGAGTAACAAAGATTTTAACCATTAACCATTTAACCATCAGCAAGAGCCTCGCTTCAGGGATTTTATTGCAGTTCTTCGGAGGGAATCATGGACAATGAGGGGCACTGGGTTTTTTTGTTTTGGTGAGCAAAACATTTTGTGAGATCTTTCCCTGCCATTTTTAATTCAGGTCAATACACAGAAAGGCATTGTGGTCTAGAGAGGATTCACCAGTAGGGTTGTGTTGACTTCTCCATAGGGGATACCCAGCTCATTCCATTGGGATCCCAGTGATGGCTTTAAATTCCTTCTCCAACATGAATGAGTGAAACTTCAGGGCAAGCTGAGAGAGAAGTTAGAAAACAGCTCTGTGCTGAATATCCCACAGAGCATTTGGAAATGGGGGCAAGTTTGGTGACAATCAGGCTTTAGAAATAGAAATTTGAACCATGTGGTCTATGGAAGGTGTCCCTGCCCGTGGCAGGGGGTGGAACTGGGTGAGGTTTAAGGCTCCAACCCAAACCAGTCTGTGATCCTGTGACTGTGGTTCCTGGTGCTCCAAACAAAGTCACAGATTTGGGGAAACTCCTGTCACAGCTGATCTGTTCTTCTTTACCTCACCCAGGGAACACATCAAGGACACACAGATCTGAATGTCCCCCAGGCTCCTCAGTTTAAAAACTTACCAACATTTTGCAAATGACAAAACTTTGCATGCAGGGTTACAGCATGCTTGTTCCAGCAGGGAAAACCTTTGTGGGCTTTGCAGCAAATGTGGCACCAAAGTTGTAAGAAAACCTGCGTGGGAGAAGGTTGCATTTTTAACCACTGCATTGACCGTGGAAAAGGTCACCAAGCCCTGGAATCGACTTCTCAAGGAAGTGGTGGAGTCACCATTACTGGAAGTGTTCAAAATGTGTGTAGATGTGGCACTTGAGGACAGGGTTTAGTGGTGACTGTGCTGGCAGTGCTGGTTGATGGCTGCACTTGATGATCTCAAGGGTCTTTTCCAGCCTCAATGATTCTACAAGCATCATTTTTTGTGAAGATTTGCTGCTTTGTCTCAGTTGATGGCAACCTTTAGTTACAAAAAAACCAGAATTGCATCTCTCAACATGCTGCCACCTGAATTTCCACTCTGCTCCTACCAGTGTCCTCCCCTCCAGTTATCCCAGCATGGGCACACAGGGGAGTGAGGTGGGAAGCAGAAAAGAGTACGAGAGAGGGCGATTGCCAGAGTTCTAAGAATCATCTTCTACCTAATTTTCACAGATATCTGATCCAAAAAGCATCCACTGAGTGAGCACAAAACCAGCAAATACCTTATGGAAAATCTGCACTTGTGCTACCATTTCCCCTGATGCAGAAGAGCAGCGGTTTCCTGCACACAAATATGAAAACTAATATATTTTACAGAGCCCCAACTCTCCTCATTCTCCTTGCACGATAAACTATAGTTCTGGAGGGACAAACTTGCAGGAATCACACACAGACTTCACCTCTCTGTGAGTATTGGCTGTCTGCAGCATCTGCCCCTGTGAGGAAATTTGCATCTTCAAACAAAACATCAGCAGAATTGACAGATTCTTGTTAAAATAAGGTTTGTTCCAGCTTTGAGATCTCTAACTGTTGTTATCAACAATACAAATGAGGGTTTATGGAAAGAGGATATATTAATTCCTTCCTTCCCCTGATTAAAAACATTGTACGGCTCACTGCGACTCGGAGAGTTGTGATTTTGAAATTCCTGTAGACACCAGCTCCCAGCACGCTGCTCTTTTATGCATCGTGTCACTTCCTGGCTGCCTTTTGCTGAAAATGAATGTAACAAAATCAAATATACCCCCCAAATTCCACTGGAAATACTCCTTCACCAGAGCTGGTTTACAAGTGAGTGATTCTCGGGGAAAAACTCAGTGTATTTTTGAAAAGGGCTCATGTTGATTCTTTAACTTCTTTTCTGCCTCTGTCAAGGTTGGGATTGCAGCACTCGAGATAGTATTTCGTGTTCAGACTCAGATGTTTGTTGTTTCTTACCTATATTACAGTCTTACAAGTCATGAGTTCTACAGCATTCTACTAACAAGCTACAAAATGCCTAACTGTCTTTCTCTACAAGGTCTTTTAAGGATAAACTGTCCAATTAACAAATGACACCTAAATTATTTTTACTTTTAACCCAATAACTAATTGTCTGAAGTCCACAATGCAACCTTTTCTGACCAATTACATAATACCAATGATGAAGAAGATGAAGAAGAAGGCCTTCTCCATGGCCTCAGATCAAATGCAGTGTTTTCTTGTGGATCTGTGCATTTCAGCACAGAAAGTTTAAAATTCTCAGCATCCAGGGTTCCATCACCCTCGCATTTGTATTGCCCACCTTGGATTAAAAATCCTCACAGGGGTTTCTCTGGTGGCAGTGTAAAGTTAAAAACATTTCCTGAGCATCTAAACTAGAAACCTCCCAGTCTTGCTTTCATCTTCCCACCTGTGGAGTTAAGCCCAAAGTTTAATCTCTCAGCATCTGTGATCCTGATTTGTTCAGTTTGCTGGGATTGGTGGAGCTGATTTCTGACAGGAGCCTTGTGGGAAGGTCTGGGAGACAAGGAGCCCAATGACACCCACAGAGACATTCTCTGTGCAGGAAAATTGTC
>VYZP01027474.1:95000-138095 GCA_013400635.1 Hypocryptadius cinnamomeus
CCACTGGGTGCCCTGGCAATGACATCAAAACCAAGGCATGGCTGGATGCTCATCTTGGAGAGCTTTTCCAACCTTAACGATTTGAGTAAGGAAGGAACAAGAAATAAAAATCCATTTAAACGCATTTCCATCCAGCACAGAGCTGTTTCCTACAGATCCAGGGGCATCCCACCTGCATTGATCCTTTTATCAAATACCCTCATGGATTTGTGAGGGTTAATTCTAACACACCTGTTGGAAAAAAAAGAAATCTGTGTTTTTCAGCTGCTGTGCAGTACAAGAGAGTTGTTAAAAGTCTGGAGAAAATGGAGTTTTCTGGTGATGTTTAATCTTGTGTCCAAAGATGCCTGAACAGGTTTCCCTTTCCCCCTCCCAACCTCGCAAAGTGAAGCTTGGGAGTAAAAGCTCTTCTTTATGCAAAATGTGTATGTATATAAAACTCCTAGGTATAGTATTAACATATTTAAATTATCATAAAAATAAATGGTGCACCAAAACCTTCCCTGCTTCTTTTTTTCTCTTTTCCCCTCTTAAAAAATAGTTATGGATATTATTCTCAGAGAAACGTCTTATGTGTGGGCATGCTAAGAATTCATGATTTCATTGCACAGCAGAGAATATGTGAGTTTTATGTGTGATTCACAAAGAAAATTAGGTGTGAAAGCGGGATAAGTACTGGGATGTACAGTAGATTGCTACCTCCAAGGCAAGATTTACATACAGATATTTGTGTTGTGTTATGGAACCTACTTATTGTAACCATAAAAATTATTTGTACATCGATTTCCGTGGAGTCAAATTTTAAATACGTAAAAGGTAGTTAATTCTTCCAAATGAGTTTGTAAAAAAATGCCAGGGGGACAAGATGCAGCAGAGACCATAGAAACAGCCTCATCACATGATGCAGCAAATGGGAACCAGAAATTTGCAGCAAATGGGAACCAGAAATTTACAGCAAATGGGAGCCAGAAATCCCCATTAAGAGCCCTATATTGTGTAGAATCAATGTAATCAGCCATCACTGCCTGAAAAAAAATGTATTTTACATATTGCTATCCAATTTCTAGAAATGATTTTGCTGTAAGAAAAAGGAGAAAGCCTGGAATAACAAAACGAGATGAAATGCTCAGAGCTCAATTGTTGCACATTTTTATCCACGTCTTTTAACAGGGCAAGAAATCCGGTGGAAATTATTCAAATTCAGACACGTGGCAGAGAAATGGGATCTGCAAAATAATAACTGTAATAGCATTCAATATAAATACGATTTTAATGAAATAAAGGTTTCTGTCTCCCTTCCCCACCTTCTCCCAGGGTTTCCCATATCGATGATTATCAGCAATCACCCTGGGCTCTCCTGCCCAGCCCGACCCCCTGGGACAGCAAATCATTTTTAATGGGGAGCAAAAGAGGGAAACTGAGGGCTGGCTGGATTAACTATTTTGCCCAAGGTCACAGGCAGGTCGATTTATGGGTAGGGACAGAAATTAAACTGGGGCTCCGTCACTTGAACAGCACTGTCAAACAGCAGCAGATGTGTCACACAGCTGGAATGCACCCCAAAACCCTGCCAGCACCCTTTCACTCCTCTGGGGCTGGGATTGAGGATTCCTCAGGAATTACAGACAACAGGGAGAGCTGGTTTATAGCCCAGCCCATGAACACACACTCACCTCATTTTGGGCCATCCCACCCACTCCAGATCCTATAAAGCCTTTTTCAGAACTGAGCAATTTTTAACTCACTCTCTCCTCTGGGCTGAAACACCTGGATTTGGATTTGGCAGGTCCAGGGATGAGCTAAAACAGCATCTTAGCCCCAGCCTGACATATTTCAAAGGCCTCAGCTGAAAGATGGCAGAAACCTGAAATCACCTCTGAACAGCAAGCAGGATTCATCCTTAAACCCAGCTCAAAACCCTGCCTCACCTGGCACTGGGCTGAGCACCGACATCCTCAGTCTCCCACAGCCTGTTAAAGCTGGGAATTTGCCCTCTGATGGACACAGGTGGCTGAGGACCACCCTGCCTGCTGCCAGTGGCCAAAGAACAGATGCTTTTTTCCCTCAAATCTTCCTCACATCACTGATTTCTTCCCTTATTACACGGCTCAGCCATGGAGCTGCTCCAGCAGGAGCCAGGTGCTGGGGGAAGGTGGCACAGGAGCTGGGTCTCTTTTTTGAGTATCACCCATGCCAGGACTGACAATTCCCCTCTTTTTAAGGCACATTTTAGTAGAAAGCAGCAAGGTTGGTACAAGTGATGTTTATTGTTGTTGTTATAGTCTGGGTATTCTCTTAGTCCCACCCAATGCTACAGATTAACAAAATAATTCGGGCACCACCTATCAATTCCTGATAGCTTGGCACCCAAAATATCTGTTACCCCTAAATGAAGTATCTGACTGCTCAAGTTTTTAAAAAAATACTCACAAATATTAGCTCTGCTAGCTGCTCCCTCACAGGAATTTTTACCTATTGACATTACTACTATTCTGTATGTTGGTTTGGTTTGGCTGGCTTTTTTTTTTTTTTTAAGTGCAACAAATATATTTACCTTTTTAGGTATAATTTTATCCAAAAACCTAATAAAAAGGCAGTAAAGAAACAAAGTTAGCTATTAGATAACAGTTCTTGCTGCCAAAAGCCATAATCTGACACAGATTGAGCCTGGTACAGTAGTCAATTAATGGCTCAGTGCTCATACAATAATGACCTACTAACCTGACGGTGTGTTGCTCTCACATTTTGCTGTCCCCTGGGATGCCACTGTCACTGTGTTATCTATTGCCTGCTTCCCTATCAAAGAAAATAAGCAGAGCTGAAATGTATGTACGCATCAAGCTCTGTAGTTCATTGCACACCAACCCCAGCAACTGGAGGAACAATAGATTTATAAGTTTATCCTACATTAAACCAAACATGCCTGACTGCACTGTAAATTACTAAATAATAAACCAGGTGGTGTAAGATCCTGACTTGGACAGAATATAAAAATCTATCAACCTGTAAAATACAATAACCATAAATGTGCTATGTAGCTGATGGCTCAGGTAAACCATCCACCTCCAGCAGCAGAGGTTTTGCTGGAGTAAATTGCAACAAAAGGTTTACTAAATTTAGGACTGGAGCACTTCTTCATTTTAGGCAACACCATCAATAGGAGAAATATAATTGAGCTAAAACCAGTGGCAAATGTGCTTGTTTTGTTTACATTTCTTTGTCTCTAATGGAGCTATTTCATGGTAATGTGCTGTGTTTCCCAGCATATTGCCACGGGCATTTAGTCTGATCTCTAAAGAGAAGATGAACTACTGCAGAAGGGCATCTTTCTTCAGGATTCAAACTTCACATTCAAATTAGCTTGAAGTAGTGCAGGAGGTGCAAAATGCAGAACGCTGAAAGGTCAGGGCACTCGCATCCTTGGAATGGACTAAATCTCAATTTAAAAGAAACCCCCAGCAGTTGTGTTAGTGTAATAAAATATTTTGCATGCCTCCGTGCACACCATTAGTCCCGCCCCAAATGATATCCCAGATTTTTAATAAGTCCTACCTTTGCTCCCAAAATTAATTGCCACGAACCACAGAAAACATTAGACCAAGATGCTCAAAAACCAGTTCAATAAATCAGAACTCCAAAATCCACAATATTAATTAATTCCCTTTTTGGAGCTTTTCAAGAAGCCAAGCAGGTTAAATTTATATGATTTACAAACAGTGTTTACATTCATAGAGAGACAACTAATTGCTGCACGGCTTGACATCATTACAGGGAAATGCTGGGGGATGCAGACAGTTTAATTAGGGGTGGCTTTAAGTTCACAACACGACTGGTACCACAGTGCTTTACTAATGTGCTTATATGGGATGATCATACACACCACGGCTTTTATTCTTTCTGTACTCTTTGTCTTTACAACAGAAAATAAAGTATTTTTCCCACGCAGGCAAGCTGACACAGTGTATATTTCCCCCTCGATTTTATTCACTTGCTTTGCAGAGCAAAAAGAAATGTTTCTTAACCTAACAAAGTGCATATTCAATTGCAGATGCGTGTGCCTTGCTGATCCATGAGCAAACACACACAAATCCTGGGCTCAGCTTCTCCCAAATTCCCCCATTCAAGGCAAACTCCCACTGAAATTAATGGGGACTCCACACCCCAATAATTTCCCTGGATTGAACCTCGTGTGAACCCACACAATGCAAGTGGGACTTAGAGCTGTTCCCCCACATTTTTTTGGAGGAAAAATGGGAAGTGCCTTGCAGGAAGCATCTGAACTTCAACAAGGAATGGGCCCAGTTGGCATCTGCCAAGGGGCAGATTAAAGAGGCTCTTGCAACCTCTTTTCATCACAGAATAGTTTTTCTCCTGGCAGGGTGAGGACAGACCCCCTAAGCACCCTACTCATTTATTTTTAAGCAAACCACGCTGAAATGTATTATCCTGTTTTTATGAGGCAACTCCATCACCTATTTCCACTGTGGTTTTTGCAGTGTTGGACACAGGAACACAGCACTGCTGTCCTGGAATATCAGGGTCCTTTTCTGCTCCTCCCACTGCCCAGACAGAGACCTTCAGAGTCTCTAATCTTCCTGTTCTAGTCTCAGAAGGGATGTTCCCATCCTAGCCTTAGTTCTAGTTCCTGTTCTAGTCCCAGCATCTGTTCATCTGTGTCCCCCCGTGCAACGGAGCCTTTCCACTCACCATGAAATGAAACCCCTTGGGAGACATTTAAAAGGCCAGAATTATTTCAAAAAACAGTTTGTGATATGAAAAAAAAAAATACTACATCAAATTAAAAATGCACAAGTAACTTAGATAAGAAGAATATGAGTGTAAATACAAGGGTGCAGGAGACAGGAATCACCAGGTGTTGTTTCCTTGGTACTTGGTTTGGGAACCACACCACAGCTCCAACTACCATCGTTCCCAATCCATGGAACAGCATCTCTCCAGGCAGGAGCATCTCCTGGTCTCATGTCAGCAGCTGATGGTGTCAGAGAAAAGAGGTGGATTTCACAAAAAAAAATCACTGGGAAGTTACAGAACGAGACCAAAAACTTTGAATTTCCATTTAGCTGCATGAATTTTAGTCTTGGACTTGTGGGAAAAGTTTAGCACTGAGCTCTGCCAGTCACAGTGTCCATGGAAAGTTTTCCTGCACTAGTTAGAAATTCAAGTAATTTTCTGGCACTGCATTTTTGATACGTAACTCCGTGTTACAACAACTGGCAATGGTGAAGTTGTTACGGTCTATTTATCTGTATTTAATTATTTTTATGCACCCATCACGGTAGCATCTGGATCAAATGTAATAATGCATTAAATTAAACAGTCCAGAGTGGAAAACACAAACTGTTACCATCCCACAATGCCCCAGCCAGTCCAACAACAGCAGTGGTGACCAAGACAAGATCTTCCAAAGAGCAGGAGTTCAATGGCCAGAGAAAGGACAAAGCCAGGTGTTAAATTCTGTATTTTGCATAATGGAACCTCACAATGGCTTGAGTTGAAAGGGACCTTGAAGTTACCCAGTGCCAGCCCTGCCATGGCAGGGACACCTCCCACTGTCCCAGGTGCTCCCAGCCCCAGTGTCCAGCCTGGCCTTGGGCACTGCCAGGGATCCAGGGGCAGCCACAGCTGCTCTGGGCACCCTGTGCCAGGGCCTGCCCACCCTCACAGCCAAAAATTTCTTCCCAAAATCCCATCTAAATCTACCCACTTTCAGTTTAAAGCCATTTCCCTCTGTCTTGTCCCTCCATGCCTTGTCCCCAGTCCCTCTCCAGCTCTCCTGGAGCCCCTTCAGGCCCTGGCAGGGGCTCTGAGCTCTCCCTGGAGCCTTCTCCTCTCCAGGTGAGCACCCCCAGGTGTCCCAGCCTGGCTCCAGAGGGGCTCCAGCCCTTGGAGCAGCTCCGTGACCTCCTCTGGATTTGTTCCAACAGAACCACATCCCTCCTGTGCTGAGGATCCCAGGATCCAGGGCTCCAGGTCAATAGAGGGACAGAGTCAGGCACCAAAAGAGGTGTCTGAGGCAGGAAGGAGCCTGCCAGGCCTTTCTTTTGGAGCAGCTTCCTCCACACCTGCATTTTCACTTGGTCTGAGAAGCTTCAGAGATGCTGAATGACTGAAGAGATCCAGCTGAGATATTTAGAAAGCCAGGGCTATAAATATTTTCACCTCTCAGTAACCTGGAGTGCTGGACAACCTAACAATGGTTAAAAGAGGTAAATTTTGCTCCCCTTTGTACACAACGCTATTGATTTCACATTCTACACTTTAAGAAAGTGCTGAGATCATTATGTGTCTTTTAATAGATTTTGACTCCGGAGACAAACATGTTGAGAGCTGTCATCACCAAGATGCCTGCTGTCATTGTGCCATCTTCTTAACCTAACGTAAGGAAATTCATATTTAGTGAACGAGGAAATTACTTTGGGTATGTATCATTCAAATCCTTAAGGATTATTGGCTAATTAGGAGCACAGTAATGTAAATTTGCCTTGTGTCAGGTTTTCAGGAACAGTAAAATAACATAATTAAGCAGTGAGCAAAGTAGATCATTTAAGCTACTCTTCACTGACAAATGTATATGATGTCTAAATATACCATGGGCTTCTAAACTAGTAACTAATGAGAACTGACTGGAAAGTCTAAAACAATGGTTTCAAAGAGAAATCGAGTATGTTAATCCAGAGTAAATAGCTCTAACTCGCACTTGGTGGCATTTAGGAGGAGGAGGGGGATGTTTTCAGCCTCTGGCTGCCTGCCTGTGTCTCTGGCTGGTGGCAGAGGTGCACTTTGAGCAGCAGAGGCAGCCCAGACCCCTTCCTGCTCCATTTCACAAGAATCCTGTGAATCCGTGCAGCTGCAGCAAAGAAAAAAAATCTCCTCATGGAAATTCAGCACAAACCCAAACAAGGTCTTTGCATATGCAATTGCATGCGTGGTTTGGGTTTTTATAACCTGATTCTTCTTTTCTGCTGCTTTGGTTCACCCTCTGTTTGCTGGGTGGTGACTTTGCGTGACACACACGACCAGAGCCTTGTGTGATCTGGTACATGACCCTGGCTTTGCTTCTTGTTCGAGCAACCCTGGCTGAAATCAGTCCCTGTGCGGGTCTCTGTTACATCAGGACAGTGGCACAGTGTGGAGAGGGAAGTGACATGAGCTGGTGGCAGAGAGCAGCCACCTGCAGAGGATCCTCACCTCCCGAACTGCTCCCAGCGCTCCCACGAACTGCAGAGAATTATTCACACAAACTGCACGGCCAAATCCTCCTCAGCCCCTCCTTGGAAACATTCATATTTTGAAGTGCAGATGTTTCAGTTTAATATCTGGCCCTCAGCACTGCAGCAGAGGATGGGTGGGTACCTCAGGCAAGAGTGGAAACATTTTCAGTGCTCCACCAGAGGCACATACTGACCTCTGTTTCTGGGATCCTGCAGCTGATCAGCTCCGTGCCTGACCCAGCAGCTCCTCAAACCAGGCACAGGCACAGGATCTCCTCTGAAATCCCCCAGACAAGGACTGTTCTCTGCTCACTGTCCCCTAATTTATCTCTGTTTCTCGTGGGTGTGACAGTGCCCCCAGCCAGGACTGATGGCATCACCACCATCTCCCAGACTGGAGCCCTGCCACGTCCTTCTGGCTCAGCCAATTTTGGGTGGCTGCCACCTGCCAGTCACCAGCATGTGCTGAAGAGCTCATGGAAAAACCCCTCTTGGAGCTTCCCCCTGGGACAACAGCTCACAGGTGGAGCTTTGCACTTCAGAATTCCAGGGTTTCCTGGCTTTCCCACTCACAGCTCTCTGCCCTTTCCTTCCTTCTCACACCAACCTGAATATTCCTGCCTTCTGCAAAGGACTGGGATTATGAGATCCAGCTGCAGCCATGGCATCAAGCAATCTTGTTCCCTAATTTATAGTGAAGATTTTCACAATTCCAGCACTGGGAATAGATTCAGGATGCAGAAGGTTGTTGTTAGAGCTTGGTGTGAGGCACGGAAGAGGCAGCAATGAGGTGGCCAAGACACCCCACACACCTTGCCCTGGGTCCCCATCCTTGGAGGATTCAAAGCTGTGTGGATGTGGCACCTGGGGACTTGGACAGAGGTGGCCCTGGCAGTGCTGGGGAATGGTTGGGGACGGTGGTCTGAGAGGGCTTTTCCAACCTCAAGGATTTGTTGATTCCTTGATTTTTTTCCACTCAACCACCAGACTTGGAAATACTTGAGGAGATGAGACACTGCTGCAGTGGACACCAAGAGAAGTGCTGGCATTTCCTCTGACACACTTTGCTAACCAGAGTGTCCAAACTCCAGTTTTGGACCAGTTTTCTGATGGGCACCAACACTCAAACATCCAAGAAAAATCTAAACACTAAACACTGAACCTGTGCTAAGCTCAAAAAAATCCTGCAATTAAAAGTGTTCAAACTCACCCTGACTGCAAAGACAAATAATTTACTTTGGGTTCCATGCCAGAGTTTGCAATTACATTGAATAAGTAATTTACAACTGTCTGCTAATCAAAGAGATAATATGTAGAATAAGTGTTTCACAGCAATTAAATCTTTTTTTCTCCCATTAACTAAAAAAGGTTATTTTGCAGCCTCTTTGTGCTGAAATGTAACAGTACAAATATAGTGCTTTGTTATCAGTTTAAAAATTGAAACCTCTGTGCATCCTTTTTTTTTTTTTTCCTTCTGGATTCCAGTTAAGTAAAATTGCCTTTCATGAGAAATGCTTGCAAATTATCAAAGACTTCCTTTTAAACAAGCTCAGAGAGTATGGAGCAAATGCTTTCCTTCCAAAGTAATTGGAATTTCTATCTAAATTATTCTTGGACAAATTAAAAGTGCCAAATATAAGTCAATTTTTATTGGGAACAATTCTATTATAGTTTGTAATAAAGAAAAACTAAAAAACATGCTGTAGCACCCTTGGAAAAGTGGAAAGTATTTTAGGAAGATCGAGAGCTCTCAGCCTCCTATGATGCTTATTAAAAGCTGCTTTCAATGAGGTGATTAGGGAGAAAATTGTCAAGTAAGCAGAGAAAAAAATTACTTCTCAGCCTAATCAGTGTATCACAGAATTAGTCCTTTCCTCCTTTAGAGATAACATCCAGCTGATGGGCTTGTCACCATGGACAAAGGCTGTTTTGATTTTATACAGGCTAGCTTTTAAATATTAATTTTCATAAAAAGGAAAATAATTTCATGGCTAAAACCTTCCCTCTCCTTCCCTTCCTGGCTCCTCATTCCAGCCCAGAAAAGGGCAGTTGTCACCCCAAAATGAAGACAGTTTTAGCCCTCTGTGTCTAATCGTGGTGAGAGCCAGTAAAATAAATCAGCGAGGAGTAAAAGTAAAATTTGCAATAACCTGATACTACTGCCTCATCCTCCCACATCTCAGGACATAAAACTTACTGTCAGAAGAACTCACAGCACAAGAATTAATCAAGGAACTCTTAAAATACTCCAAGCACCTTCCTTCTGATGACTAATTTGCCTTTCCTATTGCAAACTACTAATTTTTTATCTCAATCGATATGTACAAATATACCTTCCCATCAATCACCCGGGCCAAGGCCAAACTTCCACTATTTATGTAAGACTGACTACAAGATGAAACAAAAATTGACTCCAGCAAACCTGGGCTGCCGTGACAGCCCCAGAGGGAGGGAAGGAAGGGGAAGGAGGGATGGGAGCTGGTGGAATGAGCACCTCGGGAAGGAGCAAGGGGGTCCTGGGAGAAAAAATCTTCAGCAGGCAAAATCAAGGGGTGGAAAAATCAGGGATTGGCAGAGCAATGGAAAGAGCCCCAAAGAATCTCTTAGAAATGCCCAGAAGTCCCAAAGGAAGAAGTTCAGAATGAGCAGGAAAAAGGGAACAATAGAAAAATGTCTGAGATGCAAGAAAAGTGCCCAGAATTGCTCTGTGGAGAGAGGAGAGGCCAGAAGAAATACAGAAATAACTCACATTGAATGGGAGTGACCACAGCAGAACCCAGCAGGATTCAGGGATGTATCAATCAGGGAGATCTTCTTTATCCAGCTAAACAATCAAGAAGGATTGAGGAGGAAACCCATGGGAGCATTTGGAGATGGAAGGAGCCACGTGAAGCAGCACTCGCAGGGAGCAGGCACGTAAGGACAGGTCCTCCAAGGCAGACGCATCCTGCACACCTGCAGACAGCTACCAGGTGCCTCCTGACTCCATGGGAAAATCCATCAGCTCTAGACAAGCCCAAAACCTGGGGCGACTCAGATCTGCCCAGAGCTGCTTCAGGGATGAGCATGGCACCGCTGCAAGGCTCAAATCTTGGATTGCAAACTTCAAGGGAGCCCTGCTGCACACACACACAAACCCTGAGCTCTTACTGAGGCTGGGCTACTTCCAGGATGGAGAAACTCTACTCCAGTGTGAATTCTAAGGCTGATTCATGCTGAAGAGCTGCAAAGGAGAACAGTGGGAAGAGGCAGAAGTGGTCACTGTGTCTCTGCTCCCTCGACACGCTCCGCCAAAGAAGAATTTTCACTGGAAAAATAAACACAGCAAACAGGTGAAAGGATTTAAAGAGGTTTCTAAGAAAGATGGGAACAGACCTTTTAGTAGGGCCTGCAGTGACAGGACCAGGGGGACTGGTTTAAACTAATAGAGGGGAGGTTCAGACTAGATGTAAGAAAGATTTTATGATGAGAGTGGTGAAACACTGGCACAGGGTGCCCAGAGCAGCTGGGGCTGCCCCTGGATCCCTGGCAGTGCCCAAGGCCAGGTTGGACATTGGGGCTTGGAGCACCCTGGGACAGTGGGAGGTGTCCCTGCCATGGCAGGGGTGGCACTGGGTGAGCTTTGGAGTCCCTTTCCACCCAAACCATTTCATGAATCCTTCCAGGATCACCAGGCCTACGTTCTCCCACTTTCCACCCAGGAAATTCCTTCTGCTTGGGCTGAGCTTTCCCTGGAGTTCTGCCACCTCTTCCTTACAAGAAGTCGGATCACAGCAGCCTCCGAGACCAATATCCCAGATCAAGTGAGCAGGGAAAGGAACCAGAGCAGAAAACTACGGGACAAAGCACTGGAAACACAACATATGAGTTCCCAAGCACTGACTTGGAGCAGAAGGATGCTGAAGCTTGGGTCTCTTATTTTCCATGGGCAGAATCCATATTTTACTGATAAAAATGACTTCATCACCAATCTAAAGACACTTTGGGCATAAACTCCTTCAGTGACCACTCCAAACCACACACACTGGGGCTGTTCAGACAGTGCAGAGCAGTTTGTGGGAAAGCACTGACAACAGCCCAAAATAAAGGGACACAGGTGGGAAGGATCTCCTGGAGCAAAGAGCTTTGGATGGGCTCAGTTGGGAAGACAAAGTTTGGCTGATGGACTTCAGTGGGACTGCACCTGTGAGAAAGTCACATTATTAAGGTTATAGATGTGCCTAATTACCTCAATGAAATATGGACCTATTTGTTAATTTAAGTGAGCAAAGCAGTAAATCACGTTAAATACGGTGGCACTGTGGTGCTGCTTCTGACAAAAGTGGATTTTGTGTAGAATGAAAAATTTCAGGTCAGAGCTGGGGTCTCTCCCCATTCAGGGGCATCTTTCCCCCCTACAAAAAGCATAATGGAAAAGATATTTAAAAAATAATCTTTAAAAATACCTTAAAAATTCATTTAGTAATAAACATTAACCTCTGTGAGACAAGCAAGCTATATATATATATATTCATACATATATTTCTACATGTTTTGGAACTAGAAAATATATTTCTCTAATCCTTGTGTTGTTAGTCAATTCAGTTCATTAAAATGTAACTAAGAGTTTTAAATCAAAGACAAGATTTTAGATATTACTAAAACAAAACAATCAAAAACAATAACACGAAAAACAAACCCTCACAAGCAGGAAACCCCCCCCACTGCATTTCTTTTCCTCTGTCACAAAAAGGCCCCAGAGACTCTAAATTCGACTCTTGATACCACTAGTCAGATCGGTTTATTAATTAAGACAAGAAACTTATTGGAATTTACCTTGAAAGACCACACAAGGTACATATTAGAATAATTCCTTATAAAGAATAGAAAAAAAAAAGAAGAAGAAGGATTTTAATTGAAATTCTTGTTATATTGGTGTCAGAATACGTTACTGCACCCATACTGTTACCTTACCCCACCCCTCTAGAAAGCAAGGCAGAGTCTTCTCAAGTTAAGGAATTTATTAAATGGAACAAAGAAAATAAATGTCAATCCCGTAAAATTATAACAAGAAAATAAATACTAGAGTCATGGAATGGTTTGGGATGGAAGTGATCTTAAGACCATCTTGTTCCAACCACCTTTCACTAGACCAGGCTTTTCAAAATCCCAGTAGTTCCAAGTTGAAATTATTTGAATTATTCTCCTACCTTGCAAAGTAAACCAGACAAGTAGTTTTATAACAGAATGACTGATCTTATGCTTAGAAAGAGTTTTGAATTAATTTACATTCACAGGACATCTTTTAAATGTCCCCTTTCTTTATCAGAGGGGTGACCACAACATTTAGAAGAGGCTCATGAGAAAGAGGTGAAAATTGGAAGTGATGCCCTTGATGCCTTGTGCAGGCTGCCCTGGAGCAGAGGCTGGGCAGAGTTCCAGAATAAAGCAGGGATTTATTCCAAGGATCTCCTCCATGGATCCACCTTGGGCAGCACAAGAGCCCAGCCAGGGCTGCACCCAAGATGAACCAAAATGGTCCCAAAATGCACGAGCGCTCCCGGGGTCTCTCCCTGTGATCAGCTCTGCTCCATGTGCAGATTGCAGTTCATTGGCCAATTCCAGCTTTAGCCCATGCACTCCCATCCTGCTTGTTTTTCTCTCTCCAGCCCACGCTGGTTGTGCTCTTGGGCTGAGATTTGGATCATTTGTCCTTGGTGCCCAGCTAGAGCAGGAATTGTTTTGTCTCCCTGCTCTGTACAGAGAGCTCCCCATCCCCTCATGTGAAGCCCAGACCCACACACTAAAGCAGCTCAGAATCAGGAAAATAGAAAAGCCAAAACTTGAGGCATCACCCTGTGCTCACACAGCTCCTGTGCAGGTCCTTGTTCCCCTCATTTGGTGTCTCTCCAAAATCCCAGTCCTTTATCCCTGCATCACCCCTGGCTGGGTGTGGCACTGGAATAAGAGGAGAGGGCAGGGAAGGAATTCCTGGGCCTGGAGGGGATTGCACAGCAGCTCAGGACAGCTCAGGTTTGGAACAGCCTGCCTGGAGTCTGCAGATGGCTCTGCCTCACTGTAGGTCTCAGAGTGCTGAAATTTGGATTCCATCAGCTCCATTCCCTTTCACCGAGGGCTCAAACTGAACATTTCAGCATCTGAGAGAGAGAAAAAGCAAAGCCAAAGGAGCCTGAGCCTCAGGAAGGCTGATAATCCCAATCCCTGCCCGCTCATTTCATACCCCAGTGAGAACTGGGTCCCCTTTTAAATGCTCAGGAGGCACAAGGGGAATTTTCCCAGGAATTTTGCTACTTTGGAGAGCAGCACCTCTGCTGGGGCTGTGCTGTGTGCCCTGCTCCACTGGCACATGCAGCATCAGCCAGCATTGTGTCTAAAGATTATCAGGCTACACTGAATATTAATTCAGCCCTGTGCTTACAGAATGACAAACTCAATCAGTGAATTTATTGGAGACATATTTAAGAAGGGGTATTTATGGATTAGGCACAGATTTTAGAAATGAAATGGGAGACAATCTAACAAATCTATCAGGAATAAGATCAACAACTTAAAGTTTAAACCAATCATCTTGAGTATATATTTGAACTTGGATATGCAGATGTGGTGCACAAGTCCCAATGGTTCAGCAATACACTCAAAGGATCAACAGCCCTATAGACAGCTAAATTACTCGGAAAGCCAGGGAATTTATCAAACATGAATTTCAAAGTGGATTCTAGCCTGCAGGAAAAAATGGAAGTGCCCATTAATGTACATACAAAATAAATGTTGTCTGCAAGCTCATTCAACTATTTATTTTTGACACAGAACTGGCTAAAGATTTTTTAATTTACATAAAAAGGTACAAAGACTGCAACCCCTTTGATGGAAGAGATGGGAATAAATATCCTGCAAAAGAGGGTTTGTTTGTTTTTTAAAGAAGCACTAACAACCTCGCAGGTACCACACAAAGGAATCATTTACGCTCTTTCACATCTATTAGTGCATTATTTATAACTAACTCCAATTTGAGAACGTTGGCATTAAGTCTGTTTCTCACATGTAGAGGAAATTCCTACAAACTGATCATATATTATGGATGAAAATTGTAACAGCTACACTGAAACTGGTTAAAGCAGACACTGCTGAATTCCACTAACACTGGAGGAGGATGGAGTCCTTCCTAACTTAGGTGCTGCCCAACTATTTATTTATTTTACTGACCAAAGCCAAAATAAAAAAAGAAGTTAAATTTGTGTATTGCTGACAGAATATTTGTATTTTTAAAATTGGTATTAAGATTAAAAAAGAAATAAAAACCATTGAATCATCCAGAGGCCTTTCCAAACTATGACCCTGCTTTGATTGTATAAGGGGAGGGGCTGAGCATCATTAAATCAGAATAAATTGCACATAAATTATATAGGATAAACTTATGGTTACAAATTTTTAAATAAAATTCATATTTCACCCTGAAATGAAGTAATCTTAAATCCTCCTGACACTTTTAAGATGTGGCCTACTGCCCAACACAAAACTTGCCAAAACTGGCATTCAGAAGAACACTCTTCCAGAAGAAACTCATTAACTGTGTTGTAATTCATGGGATTTATACCTTCAGTCTTGTGACTCAGGGAGTATTTTTAAAGCCTCAGACACTTGAACCAAGTTGCTGTGTTGTTCTTTCAGCTTTCACTGAGGTTTAGGAAAAGCCTTAGGAAAAGTCTCTTTTCTGAACCAAAACCCACATTAAGAGTGCTTGGCATTCTTAACAATATCAGATTTCACTCTTAATTGTTAAATCTTTGTGTCTGACAATGTTGTGCTGCAGAAAAATTGAATGGCAAATAGAATTTTTTATTCACATCCCAAATCCTCCTTCCATTCCAAATGAGATCCACTGGCCAAGATCTGCTGGAAGTCCCTGCCCAGCCCAAGGCTCCCTCAGGCCAGCAAAGAATGAGACAAAACTTCCCAAAACTGAATTTTAGCTGTTGGAATTCTTCATTATTTGGAATAATTTGGGCATGCTACAAATGGTGTTGGACTTTAAAGTAGCCCAATTCTTCAACTGCACTGAAAGGGAGTAAAAATAGAAGAATGGGGATGAATTAGAGCAAATATCCTCAATACCAATCTGCACATCAAACCCATATGGGGGTGCAGAACACTTTGTAGGACACTGCAGCCTTCTCTATGTAAGGGGGATTAAATCTGAATTTAAAAACAAATCACACACGAGACTCTCATGATTTATTTGTTGTCCTCATAACCAGAGGATGTTTGCTGACATGTTAAAGTCTTCACCATAGCAGAAGGTGTTTGTATATAGGACCTGAGATGGAGAAAAAATGCTTTATTACTTTATAATACATCACACATAATAAATATTTGTTTAACAAAGCCTGCCTGAACTTCCTGCATTAATCAAAATTGAATGTGGCAGGACTTGTATGATTAACTCAAAAGCCATATTCCAAATGATAAATAAACTAATATTAACCTTGTGTGTTCATTAATAATGCAAGTTCTCCATAGTTCACAAACACAACTGATACAGTTAATTGAAGGTTCACATTTGTAAAATATTCATAATTACAGTTTCAATGTTCTGTTCACTCAGGATCCAACCTAATAAAAATCACATTCCATGTGCTCTTCAAATTTAAACCCATCACTCCTCTTCATTAGGCTCTTGATGTGATGTAACACGGAAATAAACACCATTACCTCCTCCTAGGGGAGCAGTTCTGGAATTCAGAAGTTCTGTCTCAGCAGAGATTTCACCTTTGGTCCCCAGTTTCTGAGACACTCACTTGGTAGTCCAGAGACTTAAAAATTTTATGATGTTGGCAGCTGCTCTGGGCACGCTGTGCCAGGGCCTGCCCACCCTGCCAGGGAACAATTCCCAAAATCCCATCCATCCCTGCCCCCTGGCACTGGGAGCCATTCCCTGTGTCCTGTCCCTCCATGCCTTGTCCCCAGTCCCTCTCCAGCTCTCCTGGAGCCCCTTCAGGCCCTGGCAGGGACTCTGAGCTCTCCCTGGAGCCTTCTCCTCTCCAGGTGAGCAACCCCAGCTCTCCCAGCCTGGCTCCAGAGCAGAGGAGCTCCAGCCCTGGAGCATCTCCATGGCCTCTTCTGGACTTGCTCCAGCAGGTAAATATAATGTAAATGTAAATGCAAATATAAATGTAAATGTAAATGTGTCCTTTTAAAAACCCCTCAGAATCCCCACAAAAACCCCAAATAACAATTAAAAAAAAAAAGCCGTGATAAACCACTACCAAAAAAAACCACCACAAAACAAAAAAACAAGCCCAAAATCCTACAAAATAAAACTAAAAACCCCAAATTCACGTCTCTTACTCAGAAGTGTTTTGGGAACAGGACCAGCAGAGCTTTTCTGCCCAGCAGCAGCTCCCAAAGGGTCACGAGCCAGACTGACCAGAGGAGTGTCCGAGCTCAGCGTGTTCTGTGAGTGGTCCACACGCCACGTCCAGCCTGGCAGCTGGGAAGGTGCTTCTGCTTTTCCACCCCCACAAGCCAGTTTTGCCTCCATTTATCCCATTAGGAGAATGAACAGCACTGGGAAATCCTCTGGGACTGGGAAATAAACCTGGATCAGCCCTGAAGTGGGCCAGGCTTGGGAAGAGGTTTTAAATGCATCACCAAACCCTGGGAATGACCGACGGCTCTGGGTGAGGGGAGTCTCCAGGTTTCACTGCAAATATTCACCTACACACCACCCAAAATCCTCCCTGCCTACTCCTCTCCAAAGTACAGATTGGTAAAAAATGTTAATGAACAATTTGGGCAAAAAATGTTCGCTTTTGAGCCAAACTCTGTGGTTATTCTGTGCTCAGAAGCCAAGTGTGTAGCTGGTTGTAAAACCTGTACACAACCTGTGGTGAAGCAGGGCCTTTGTGCTTGCAAAGTGCAAGCAAATCACACCTACAATGCAAACATTCAGCATTCACTCTCCACAAAAGAAATGGAATATTTGCTTTGAATCTGTGTGTTTTTTCCTCTACAAATATCCCCGACAATACATTCTTTCATGAGATCACTGATATAAAAAGCTGTAAAGTGAGCAACCACGGTGCCAATCCAAATGAGGTTTAAAACCTGAGTGAATACTCAGGTGGAAAGTCCTTGGGTGTGAGAAGCTGCCCAAAATTTTGGCTACACACAGTTGGTCTGGGCACACATGTGATATCCATGACATTATTTTTTTGCATGGACTGTCTTTAATGCATTAATTCTGTGAAAGTCATCACACCCATCAGCATCCAGACCAGAGGCAGAAACACAAGTAAATGCCATCCTCACTGCACCATATTTTATGCCTTGTTTTTATTTCCTTGCCTTGCCTTTCAGTGTAAACAGTAGATGTTGTTCTAAGAGGTCACTTTTATGTGCTGGTGCACCACTGAACTGTTTAGGTTTAAAATGACACTACTGTTTAAGACCCAGTAATTTTCAGAAGGTCTGATTTACTGCTCTGGCACTCTATAAGCCTCATTTCATACCTCCAAGAATGAACTAGTCAAAGTGTTAAATAAACATGAAGTATAAGGCTTGTTTTCTTTCCAAAAGTGCAAGCACTGTGTTACTCTAATGATTAAATATTGTTTAAATATACAACTGAGTGACTGGTTTCACAGTCGATTCTTTCCCTCTGCTTCATTTTATGTATTAATTATTTTGTGTTCAGACAAAAGCTTTAATTAAGAAGCATAAAGAGTTTCTGAAGAGTGAAGAAGTAATGGTTTTATCTGCATTAAACTGATTATAAACAGTTATTTCTGAAGGAAAAAGGCATCAGGGACAAAAAAAAAAAAAGAAAGAAGAAAAAAAATCTTAACTAAGCTGGAATCGTTAGAGGTGGAAGGAGCTGATCCTGTCCCACGCTGCAGCACAGGCATCCAGAGGGTGCAGGGCAAAGTAATCCCATTTACTGACCCCAGATGTTGTGTCCTGAGCTCCTCAACACCCCAAAATACCCAACACGCAGGAGTTCAGCTCTTAACAGGGGTGTGGAGGCACTGGTGCATCCTGTGCCCCCTTCCCACAGCTCATCCCTGAAATCCCTGAGGGATTTCACAGCCAAGACCCTTGGGATGTATTTAAAACTCAGTATATTTAGCAAAGCATCACCAGCCGTGACGTGCCCGAGATAAAGAAGAAATAGAGTTACCTCATGTGATTCAGTGAATACTAAAGAAAATTCACCAGTGGGAACAGGGCCCTAAACCAAGGACCTGGCTCCAGCACAGCTTTAAAAGCCATTTTAAGCAGGAGATTAGTAAAACTTTTTAACGCAAAGTAGCACAGGTCATTAAATCCTCTCAAGGTCTGTGCCATAGAAACAACCTCTCACAAATCTTAGAAGAATCAGCAAGAGGATGAGCCCAAGAGGGAAAGGTGCACGTGAGACAGCTTCAGTGAAATCCATCCTGCAGGAAAAGGGTTCCAGGCTTGTGCTTTCTGTGTTTTTAAACACAGGATTTGGAGAAAATGTGCTTTTTTATGGTCATGTCAAAAAAAAAAAGGAAAAATATTAGAGAAGGGGAAAAAAGCGTTGAATAGTCAAATAGAGGATATTTTGAATTTTAAGTGCAAGAAAACATATCCAATCCGTTTGCCATTGCAGACCTGATATCAAAATTACTCAAGTTTGTTGGCAGTCATTCCTCTGCCCATAAAGCACTGGGTATCCAAGCTTTTTCTGGGAATTAAAATTATAGGTGTAGAGTCAGAGAACATTACAGAGCAACATTAATGGCCACTGTAATTCCTTCATTTACAGCCCCATTCCCACGTGCTGGTAAATTTGCCAAAGCTCCTCTCAGCCTGAAAAGCTCCCTTCTGGGTGGTGCCTTTGGCAGGCTGGATTTATTGGAGCTTTTGCCTCTTGCATTGATCAGTGGAGTTTCCAATCAGGGTGGCTCCCTGGCTGCCAGGAATCGGTCAGGGGGTGGAAAACCTGGACAGGACATAGATGGGACATGATTTAGGAGGGAGCTTGGTACTTCCTGGGTGGACTCCATCACCTCAGAGGTCTTTTCCAGCCAAAATCACCCTGTGGTTCTGTGAAACAGAACCCTGGGCTGCCCCTGCCCCAGCGCAGCACCGGACACCTCCAAACCAGGAGGTTGCTGGAGCTGCTCAAGGGAAAAGTTTCTAGACTTGAAAGAAGGACTTGAAATTTGGAAGAAAATTGGCCTGTCAGTCAGTAATTTGATTTTTGGGCAGATGTGTGCAGGAAGTCAAGGAGGAGAACGAGTTTTTGGTTGGTTGATAAATTTTGGTGTGCCAGGCTCAGCATCTCTGCCAACTTTGTGCCTGCTCAGACCTCAACAAGAGCAAGGGAGTTGTAGAAAGAGTCTTGTGGTGTGCATCACAGGTTACAGCTGATCCTTAAGGAAAGCCAGAATCCCAGAATGGTTTGGGTGGAAAGGGACCCCAAAGCCCACCCAGTGCCACCCCTGCCATGGCAGGGACACCTCCCACTGTCCCAGGTGCTCCAAGCCCCAGTGTCCAGCCTGGCCTTGGGCACTGCCAGGGATCCAGGGGCAGCCCCAGCTGCTCTGGGCACCCTGTGCCAGGGCCTGCCCACCCTCCCAGGGAACAATTCCTGCACAATATCCCATCCATCCCTGCCCTCCTTCATTTTAAGTCATTCCCCTGTCCTATCACAACAAGCTCTCTGACTCCATCCCGTTGCTGCACACAAGCCCAGCCCACTGGCACAAACCTGCAGAGGTTCTCCTTCCTCAGTTTTCTGCCTTGGTGGTCTGAAATCAGACCCTCGACGTCATTTGAATGTTGGGGCTTTGCTGCAGTTTAATTCCTTTTATTAACAGTCACATCCTGCAGCTCTGACACCACTGAAGGCAGAAGATCTGCAGGGAAATGTAGAATCAAGAGCCACAAGACACTGGGTTACAGTTCAGGAGAATTTGCAAGTTAAGTACATGATGGCTGAAAAAGATGGAGATGTGTTGTGAAATGAATCATTTCTGCAACCCATCTGCAGGCTGGTTAATTAAAACCTACAGCATTCTACAAAAAAAAAAAAAAAAGTAAACCACAATTGTCAAGTGAATGTTTCCTAGTTTTAAACCAATTTGTAACCCACACCATTCTCCAACCCTTAAAAACAAAGGGAGAAATAAATAATTAAATGAGAACAAGTGATGAAATTAATAAATAAATGAGAATTATGAAATAAATAATTTTTAAAGTAGGTATCCATAGCATTGTGCTGGTGCACAGCTGGTCTGAATGAGCTCAAGCACAGACTTGTGGTCTGAACCCTTCCTCTGATAAAACCCCCAGGTGGTGAAACCTACAAGGATGCGAAGTAGTTTTCCATATAAAAGTGGAGATAATTCCACTTATAATAATAATTCCACGAGAAAATAATAATAATTCCAGAAGAAATATAATAATAATAATAATAATTTCCAGAAGAAGATAATGATAATTCCAGGATATAATAATTATAATGATTATTCTAGAAATAATATACATAATAAAATAATAGACATAATCTATTAATAATAGTCATAATATATTAATTATATACACAATAAAGTAATAATAATTCAAGGAGAAAAATGGGGAAAAAATCAGATCAATTGGGGAAAAAATCAGATCAATACATTGTTCAATGTTTTCCATAATATTGAGACTTTTCTATAAAACATTCAGGAAAGAAACACGGATTATTCCCAGCAAACCTTCCTTTCTCAGGAAGCAGCATCTGAAAACTATACAGGAAAAAAGTGCATCATAGGATGCAGAGAGTGCTGGGGATGTTAGCCCAGGCTGGAAAAATCTTGGAGGGAAGTTTTAAGTGCCCTCCCTGATGCAATAAAACTCCCAATACAGTGTGTCCAGAACTTTGTGTTCTTCATTTAACAAAAGGCAGCGCCACAGATAAATATCAGAAGACATTTGTTAATGCTGCACTATTGGCAGCTAAAAACAGATCACAGCACACTGGCAGACTGAACAGCTGCCAACCTGTAATAAATGGATGGCTCAGCCTAAGGATTTACTGCCAATGGGGGGAAAAAGGAGAGTGATGTGAACAGAAATAGAGTGAGAGAATTGAAGAAAACACAAAATTTCTTGCAGGCTTCCTTCAAAATACAAATTGGTTGGCAAGAGCCAGGGGAAAGGAGAAATCCCTAATAATCCAAAGAATGCTGTTGGGCTCCTCCTCTGCCCAGACCCCTCTGCTGCAGCAACACTCATGGGCAAGGCTTTCTAAATAATAATAAAAAATTTAAAAACTCTTTTTTTTTTTTTTTCCTAGGTAACAACTGTTTTAACTGGCTTTTCTGTCTTAATCATCACAGGCAGAGATGTGTAAATACCTCACATAGTTGTGCAAGGGGATGGGCTGAATGGGACACCCCAAAACAAATGGCCAGGGCTGGTCCTTTGGACTTCTCTGCACCCTTCAGGCCTTGTGCTGCAAGGCTTTCATTGGATTTAAGGCCTTCTTCAACTTTTCCAAAGGCACACCTTTGTTTTTTGGAATCCAAAGAGCCTCTCAGGACAAAAGGAACAGGCAGAAAGGTTCACCTGAATATGAGGAAAATCTTCCTCCTTGTGCAGTGACCAAGCACTGAACAGAGCCCAGAGAGGGCGTGGAGTCTCCTCACAGGAGATATTCCAGAATTCTCTGGACACAATCCTGTGCCCTGTGCTCTGGGATGACCTTGCTTGAGCAGGGGTTTGGGACCAGGTGACCCTGAGGGATCCCTTCCAACCTGCCCCATTCTGTGAGCTCAGCATGCTGTGGGATGGATGGAGCTGAGCCTCTGCTCCAACGAGCCCAAAAGTGCTGATGCACCGTGGTAAGTTTGAAAATATTCATTTTCAGAAGCACCTTCTCCAGATTTTTGTGATTTGGAATTGTTCTTCCATCATCACCAGCCTTGATGGAGAAAGGTTTGGTCACACAGCTCTGCAGGATAAGGAGAGGGATTCACCCCCAGATGTATTTGTGGGCATATTCTGACTGTATTTTTCAATATTATTACAGAAGAAGCATCTAAATGGTCTGGAGAGAGGCCACCACTGGCTTGAACCTGATTGTCCACTCACAGGGGTGTAATTGATAGAGCAGCACCTGCATAGAAGTGATAAAAGGCATTTTATTTTCCTACAGAATTAACTACCCCCATCAGGTGCAAATTTCTGTGTGGCCCATTATTGATCCTCACACACACAACAACAATAATTTCAGGGCAAAAATTCAGGGCTGAAGGTATCAACCCAAGCTGAAGTCCCAGAGAAGAGGATCAGTCTATGGAGAGTCTGGAGCAGCACTAACAAGCCCAGCTAATTCTATTTGGAACAGGAAAAAAAAAAAAAAAAAGAAAGGAAGAAAGTCAAAAGGAAGAAAAAGTTCCCCAGCAAACTGAAAGATATGAACTTGATAATTACTTGGAACCAAATTAATATCAGGATGGCTGCCATTATTCTCCGAGGACAACCATTTCATCTATTGTGCAGGTGTACCCTCCAAGAGTGGATCATGCTGATGAAAGACTGAGAGAATTTCAATGACACCTTGAGGGATCTTATGAATAAAATATCAAAAAATGGACATCTCCTTTGTATAGGAAAATTTTAATGCAAAAACTGTAACAGGTTTATAAGTTACACCAAGAAAATAAGGAAGGTTTATTCTGTATTTGGCTGGAGACAGACAGATATTGCCCAGTCAAAGTTTCTCATAACCACAAGAGACTCTTCTTTCAAACACTCACGTTAGCTCTGTGCCGGACTCTTCTAAGCAGATTAACAACACACTCATAAACCAACAAAACTGAGAAGTGACCCTTTCTCCTCCAAGCCCTGAAAATCAGAAAACTTCCACAAGAAAACCACTTGCACTCGCAATCAAATCTCCACAGGGCACGTTACAGAAACAGGAAACAGAGAGCAAAGCACGGCAAAAGTGGATTTATAACAAATTGGAATAATCGTCTTGTCCTTAAGGAAGGAGAAAGTGATGGAGGGGAACAAACTTAGAAAAACCTACACCCAAATTAATATTAAAGACATCAGCTTGGCTGAGTGACCTTTTTCATGCCTGAGTTTTCATCAATGTGTCATGCAGTCATAGAACCATGGAATTCCACAGTGGTTTGGGTTGGAAGAGACAGAGTCACAGGATCACACAATCAGTAAGGCTACAAAGACCACTGAGTCCAACCTATGACCAATCCCCACCTTGTCACCCAGACATTCCTTAAACACCTTCAGGAATGGGGACTGCACCACCAATTCCTTGGACAGTCCATTCCAAGACCTAAAAGATCATCTCATTCCAACCCCCAGCCATGGTCCAGGTTGCTCCAGTCCCCACAGCTTGAGGCAGTGACCCTCTATGGACACCCCACTGTTTCCATGCAGGAAGGGACAGTGCCACAGAGGACTTTGCTGATGGCTGGTGAGGGATGGGTAATGCTGGACAGAGGGAAAGTGGAGAGGAAAAGGCCTTGAGGACCTTTTGGGTTGGTACAGCTGGGCTGGAGAAGATGGATCCACAGTGACCAGGGCAGGACAGGAGCCAGGTAGGGAAGGATGTTAATTGATGTTAATTGAAGAGGAAGGACAGCTTGACATGAGACCATGTGGAAACCAGAAGCCTCTCCCATTGAGAGGAGCAGAGACGTTCACCTGTGAACCTAAAAGAGCCCTCAAGTGCTATCCACATGGCTGTTGTGAAATTATCATCTGCCACCACCTTCCATAAGGGCTGAAACTCGGTCCCTTCAGGCCGAAGCTCTCAGAAGGGCAGTGGAGGGGAGGAGAAGATAGGAAGGGCTGGAGACCAACTCCCACAGAGCACCCAGGGGATGTGCAGTGAGACATGGTGCTCTGGGACCAAGCACCAATCACAAGGGACCCTCTCCTCTGTTCCCTCAGGACATCTGGAGCAGGATGATGGCAAGGAAAGGGAGAGCCCTGCAAGGATGGCACTGGCCAGGATATAGAGGTGTGGAAAGCCAGCAGCATGCCTTGGAATCACCCCCAGGGTGCTCAGGAACCGCAGAGGGCAGGGGAAACGCTGCTCCTGGCACCACCAGGGATCTCTGCTTTAAGGCCACAGTCACGCACTGGAACAGGGCTCTCAGGGCAGTGCAAACAGGGTGCTTGGAGAACACTCCCAGGCACAGAGTGGGATTGTTGGGGTGTCCTGAGCAGGGCCAGGAGTCAGGCTGGATGATCCCTCAGGATCCACCTCAGGATACTCCACGACCCTGATTCACGGGATGAGATCACCTTTTCCCAACACCAATAAAATCCCAAGCAGCACAGGAGGGGCTGTGCCTCCCCCTGGGAGGCTGTCCCAGACCTCCTGTGCTGCTGGGCACAGGGCTGCCCATCTGCATGGCAGAGCCTTGCCTGGCAGAAGCTGTGGAGGTTCAAGGGTGTTTCACTAGCACAGCTTATTGGGGACTGCATTTTCTCCAGGGTACAAGCCAAGCTCTACATCAAAGCCTGATTGAGCAGAAAATATGTGCTAATGTTCACAGCAGTACTCTATTATAGTATAAGTATGCTTGTAAATATTCACTACATGTTATTACGCCATTTGAACCAAGAATATTGCAGGGTTAAAGGTCGGCCCTAATGCTCTCTCAGGAGGCAGCAGTTTTGAATATAACCAAATGGGATAATGGTCAGGAATACCCAGAGGGGGCAATGTAGCACATCGTAAAGAATTGTGCTGTGAGTTTTAAGTTTTCAGGACAACAAAGATGCCAACGAGATGGCTCATAAGCAGTCATTATTAATGGAATGACAAGGGTAATGTTAAGCAGGATGTCTTTACTATAATAAATCTTGTCCCTGCGCCATTAGTAGTCCTTACAACTGCAAATAGCAGTTAGGTTATAACCTAACATGGCAGAATTTTATCCTCTCAATCTCTAATGTATTTTATAATGCTGTTAAAGTCAGGAATAGCAACTGTTTAAGCTCACTTAATCTGTGAGAAGTTTAAACACGAATTTTAAATGCGAAATCTGCTTTGATAGTAGTTTCTCTTAATTAAATAGATGAAGTAGCTTTTTCTAAGCATACACTGGGCTGTACTACAGGGTCTGGGGAGCACTGGTGAATTTAAAACATTAAATAATTTCCTTCAAATGTAACTCTTGCATTCTAAAAATATTGACAGCTTTTATCTTAATTTTAAAAGCTATTTCTAAATTAATTTACGGATTCTTTCTTGTTACAATATTATGATTTTCCAGTTTGGAAATAAATTACTAATTTTTTTTCCTTGAAATGATCTTGTTTGGGCAGATAAGAGTCTCTTCTCTTCTCTTCTCTTCTCTTCTCTTCTCTTCTCTTCTCTTCTCTTCTCTTCTTCCTCTTCCTCTTCCTTTTCCTTTTCCCCAATTTCAGATTGACATTTTATGAACCTTTAGAGTCTGATCCAAGGACAATACAGAACTTCCCAAATCTTTCTTCAAGTCATTGGCAAAGTAGTGATATGATTTTAAGGACTAAATAAATAAATAAATAGAATAGTATTACAGAAGAGCAATTATTCATTTTAACATATCAAATTTGGCTATGTTAAATGGATCCTGAATCTTAGCTAACTGTTTAATAAATATTTAAACAGCTTCACTGCGAGCTATCCATCTCACCTGCTTTGTTTTCCTTCTGCTGGAAGGAAGTAGCTGTGGAAATCACCAGTTCCATCAGCTCAGGGTGCCACCGTGGCAGAGCTGGTGTTGCTTCGGATTGATGGAACCCAGAGTATTAACCAGGAGTCAGCAGAGTATTCATCAATATCATCAGGACCATCTCCAACCATTCTGGTGTTCAAAGCACTCCTTGACAGATTTTCTCTTGTGACAATTGTCAGGAAGGCCACTGAGCTTCCACGTGACTAATCTGGAACTCAGCAAAGTGAAGGGATCTCAATGAGTCTCACAGAAAACTCACCAATATTGAGAATGTATTTCACCTGGTAACAAAGTTCTGTCATTAAACATTTTGGTATGCAAAGGACTTAAAGAGCCAAGTGCAGAGCAGGAAAGTCCTAGGGATAAGGAAATAGCTTCAGCTAGAAGCTGTGTTATCCCTAATGGCTGAGGATCATCTTTCCTCACTGACCACTGTGTCAGGAAGGTTCAATTCCTCCCACTGTAAAAGATCTTCATTGTGACCTTTATTTTTAGAAACCAAAAGAGCAGAGAGATGTTAATGCCCCATTTCTTCACCAGCTCCTGGCACTTCATGGAGCATCTCTCAACCCCTGATGAGTGGCCAGGGCCCAGGAGAGCCACAGGATCCACATCCTCCCTGTCTCCTGCCAGGACAAATCCCCCTGAGGACAATAAACTCTTTCTTCCACAGCAAACAATGGCCACACCATTATTCTTAAAGCTTTGGGTTCAAACCATAGCAATATATCAGGACATCTGAATGTAATTTTAGGAGTTATTTTTTAATTTTCCAAAGTAGGATGCACACAAATAACACCAGCTCAATACCCTTATTGCATTGCCAAAGAAGTTGAGCCATTTTAGCATCGAGGACATGCTACAAAAGCACACCAGAAGTTCAATGCCAGCAGCGAATAAAGGAATTCGGCCACCCAGAAGTGATTTCCAGCAGACATCATTGTTCCCCAGGTTGTTACTGTCCCTATTCCATTGCAGGGAGCCCCTGGCAGGTGTGGCACATGTGGCAGGAGCAGGGACACAGCCCTGGATTCAGCAGGAGCCGCGGATCCGCTTTTCCCACCCAAATGCAAAGCAGAGCTCGGAGTGCTCGAGAGGTCTGCTCTCTGGTGAGGTTCAACATTAAGATGTGACAAGCTCCTTATATACAAGAGGATAAATGATATGCAAAGTCCATACTCTTTGTTCTGACAAGTGTCCAGAGGGAAAATTCTGGAGATAAAGCTGTAGCTTTCTAAGGCACTGGGGTAGGGTGGGCAGAATGAAGATTTTATCAAAGAAGTTGAGCATTGAAACACTGAAAAACACCACATTGCCTTCTCCTGCCCCTTCCCACCCCCATCAGTGTCCTGCCCTTACCTCCCACAGCCATCCAGAATCATTTCAGTCCATTGGGAGGGGCCTTTTTCCTTTTTTTTGTTTTTAATAACTATACATATATAGGAAGAGATCACCACATAAAGAGTTTTTTTCCCTCTGAGGAGAGGCTCAAGAGCTGGGGCCATCCCTGCCTGGCCCTGGTGTCACCTGGAAAGACCAGTCTGTGTTTCCCAGTGACCAGTGCTGGGGCTGACACCTCGCTGAAATCCCTGCGATGGGACAGAGGGGGAGAAAACAACAGACAAATTCAGGAAAAAGGCTAAAAAATGACTGGAGATGTCCATTGGGGTGTGAAGGCTTGGATATGTCCAAAATCCCATCCAGAAAATAAACCAGTGCAGATTTTTACCCTGCTCTGTTTTAGCAAAGTGACCCCTTTAGACAGATAGATAGATAGATAGATAGATAATATATTTGGCTCAATATATAGATATCTATATATACATATATAGATATATTTAAAAAGATATACAGATATCGGTATGTATATATATAAAAAGTATATATAAGCATATATTTCATATATAAATATATATACATTATATAATACAATGCATGTATATATGTTGATATTTTACATATATAAATATAATTATAAAATAAAATGAAATTACTATAAAATATGTAATATTAAATTTTACATAATAGAATGAATGTAACATATACAGTCTGACCCCAGAGAAAACAAGTCTAAAGAAGCTTCTCCACTTGTGCTGTGAACACTGCAAGTCCCCACTGACCTACAACACATCAAAAGTAAGCACTTATCTTATTGAAACAAATTTGGGCATTTTTGTGGCTGCCCCATCCCTGGAAGAGTCCAAGGCCAGGCTGGATGGAGCACTGGAAAACCTGGGCTGGTTGAAGGTGTCCCTGCCCACAGCAGGGGTGGAATGAGAGGACCTTCAAAGACCTTCCAACCCAGACCATTCTTAGATTCTGTGATATTACAATTCTTGAATTAAACCCAGGGATCTGTAATACTTTCGTTGCCTTTGGAATGAAAGATTTTGGTAGCAGGGAAGGGATAAATCCAGATGTAAAAGAAACAAACTGTTGATTAAGAGCTCAGCATGGTTCTTATGTAAATACGATGTAAACATTAAAATTCACCCTTAACTCTGTTTACCTCCAAAGTGTAGAGCTCATCAATTATTAGGCATTGTTTTAATGCACACGCTATGCCCCCATAATATGGCAATAAGTCCCAAAGACTTATGTAAAATATCTCTTTTTTAATCATGTCTAGTTTCATAGACAAAAGTAATCACTAAAAAGCCAGTGGCTACAAAAACTGCAAACAAAATGAACCTTTAAAAGCTAATGACTTAAGGGTGATTTTACAGACATATAAAGTATGTTAGGGGCTTACACTATTTGTCATTAACACATATTTTGAAAGCTCGGCTAATATAATGTGACACAAAATTAGTCAAACACAATTCATGCAATATTGTTTAATTTTACTCCTCATTTAACTTGGTTTTAAGCAAAATCATTATGTCACATGATAACGTTCACTTGAACAAGAAATATTTTATAATGGTGTCTGCATTTCGAAATGAGTTATTAGGAGCTACATGCTGAACACATTCTTAACTATGAAAACTATAAAGCTAATAGCTTCATCATATTTTGACAACATCTACATACTTTATGCATTATTTACAAGAAAGATATAAAATGAAACTACTGAATATCTTGCACCATACTTCACAGTCATAGTTAACTGGTTAAAAATAAAACACATTTATCTTCTGCCGGCTCTAGATTTGCATAGGGATATTTGCATACCATGTTGCAATGTGCTCTTAATGTAAAATTTAACCTTTGTACTTTCCCTCTGATGTGGAAGGTATACTCATTAAGTTAAAAATAATGGTAAAAATAAGTCTGCTGGTGATATACTTTCCATGAATGATTCCCCTGAGTGGTGAGGAAAGGTAAAATGTGGGTGGGAAAATGTTTAATTGAATTAACTCCTCATTTCCTATATTTTTATTTCAAATTTCACCAGCAGAGCAATTGGAACGGTATTTGTCAACCACACGGGTTCTACCTTCAGTGCTGGGGCTCTCAGTGCCCTTTCATCCTGCGTGAGGAGGTGCATTTCTAGGTGCAGATGGAGGTCTAAATCACAGATACATGGAATATCCTGAGTTGGAAGGAACCCACAGGATCATCCAGTCCAGCTCCTGGCCCTGCCCAGACACCCCAAAACCCCACCCTGGGCATCCCTGGCAGTGCTGTCCAAACGGTCCTGGAGCTCTGGCAGCCTGGGCAGTGCCCACCACCCTTTGGGGGAAGAACCTTTCCCTGATAACCAACCAAAACCTCCCCTGACATCCTTTAATTGCAAATCCAATTGCTGAGTGTCAGCACTCCAAAAGGACTTTTCCAAAAGGAAAGGGTTTGTTGTAGTTGAATCTTGAGATAGAGTTTATACCTCTCAAACTTGCTCCATTTCTCTACAACACCTAAGTCCACAATGCCACTTTTTCCCCCCTCAAAACAGAGTTATTTCTAAATAGCTCCTAAAAGAAACAAAACTTCTAAAAGGAACCTAACTCCTAAAAAGAACAACCCTATTTTTGGCTGCTCCTCATTTGGGTGATGTTTTAGAGTTAAGACGTCACCTTTTTGTATGCAAAGTGTGCCAAAATCAGTGACCGGCAGAGTCTGTGACCCACCAGAGCTTTGTTTCATACTCTGCGAAAATACGGATGAATCTTCTGAACGCTACACAGCAGTTCTGCCACTTAACGGCTCCCAAGCAATTAATGGCCACACCTTCTATTTTGCTTTCCAAAAAATTCATGTGAGTACCTCCCTGCAATGCTGCTTCTGTTACCTGCTGCTGGTTCTTTCTCTATCCCGAAAGAAAACCCCTCTGTGTGAAGGAATTCTGCACGAGTTGCTTACGCGCGGTAATTGGCCCATTATTTTTTCCCTTTTTAGGGCAAATCTCGCATTGGCGTTTCTGTGCGCTGACCCACCAACGACCTCCGCCGTTGACCTCAAAGGACTACTTTCTCTTTTGGTAAGAGATAATTCAGTCTCCCTGGTCTGCCTCCTGGGCACAGTCAAAATTATGTGTGGTGATTCTGCGGTGTGGGCTCCTGTCTGCTAAGGACTGAGCTAACACCGCGACATGCAATTAATTCAGGACCTCGGGATGGCCTTGAACGGCCCCTCCTCTACAGGGAATGGCTCCTGCCACGCCACCCTCTCCCCACAGAGCCCTCACCTCTAATAAACACGAGCAGGAGCATTCAGAGGATATGTAAATGCATTAATTTTTTATAAAACCAGTTAGTGAGCACCCGGTACCCGCCGTCAGCGCCTTGGCCCAGACATGGGGCAGCAATGCTTTGCCGCCGCTGCAAGGAGGATTGGAGAGCCCCAGAAACTTTTAACTAAATAGCAATAGGCTAAATTTCCAGCCAGGAGCAGGGCAGGAATTCAGGATTGGAGTTCTACTTCTTTACTGCCTCATCTGGCCCTGGCAGTGATGGTTCTTGTAAAGATCCTCAGCGAGGTAAATAAAAGCGCGGAGCCCCAACAACGGGCTGTTATTGCAGCAGCGAGCGGAGGTGTACAGAGCAGGAAATAACTCTCCCAGGGATAAATTACATGTGATGAGGGCCAAAAGAATACAGCTCCTATTTCAGGAAGTCTTCCAGGCAAAAGCAGAGATTTGGCAGTTTTAGCGTTCCTTTCAAGACAATACACGTACACCAAAAACATTACTCTTCACAGAGTACCCCAGAGGCCTTTCCAATCATCTGGATGCTCGCAGTTATTCCATTCCCTCAAATTCAACACAGATCTTCTTTATTAATTTTAATTTGTCATCAATAACCTGACAGGCTCTCTTTCGGCAAGAAATACTGTATTAACTGTTTCACTCACTGTGGCAGCTATTAAAAATGTGATAATGATTAGCAGTAATGAGGTCAAATAGAATAATGTGAGTATAAGTTGCTACCAGCGAAATATATAACACAAGAGGATTTATTATGTTCACTTGCTGAAATGTAATTTAAAAACAGGATATTACCACCTGCTATGCTGGCTCATAGGGTTATCCAGATCATTTAAGCATTTCCTGCTAATATGTTTATTTGCTTCTGGCAGATATTACCACTACTGTATTTCAAATAACTACACTTAAAACAAAGTTAATTGTTCCTATCTCCTTAATATAAATATGATTATGTAAAGCGATGATTAGATGACTAGCTGGTAAACAGTATTATTTGAGCATCAGTATCAGTATAAAAATGGTGCAGGAACATTAAGAGTTGTAGGCAATAAATCAGCTCTGAGAAAAGCAGATCTTCAGTAAAGAAACTTTGTGTAGGTGCTAAGGGGAGGTGAGGAAGGGCTGTGCTTTAAATATCAGAGCAAATTAATTGAAACATTAGAACTTTATCAATACAAAATCTGGTAGATATAGTCATTATCCTGTATTCTCTTAAAAAGATTTTGAATCTGGACTACTTTGTATTACTTTTTGTTGATCTAAATAGAATAATCCTCAGTTTTCACTGCAGCAACACAGAGCAATTTGATGGAACTGCAGGTCTCCTTGATCTGCAGAAGCTTTTTCAGATGGGGAAGATAAAGGTTTAATACAACAACAAAACCAAAAAAACTCTTTTCTCATCTGTTGAGCTTTAATTTTGAGCAAAGATTACAGAGTTAGGCCAAATTCTGCTTCTGCTTACACAGCTTTAAATCCCCTGAATTAAGCCAGAATTCAACCTTAAACCTGTGAGATGTAAAGCACGACTTAACCTTCATTGCTGGGACTTCTGCTCCCTGTGAAGATGGGCTGGGGGGACTCAAGTCCTGCTGGAGGAAGGAGACGACAAGAGGATTACTTATTTCTGGGTATAAGTGATAGCTGTGCAGCATTCCCAGAAAATTCCTCAATGATCAGGAAGGAGGGACTTGATTTTTGGAAAATTTTAGTCAGCAGTCTGACACTGAACTTTCATTGTCTTTCTTGCGTTTGGCTTTTCAATACAATTTGTCATATAAGTAATAAAACAGGGACAGAAAATCAAAAACAGTGGTGCAAAGAAGCTGACAAAAATGGCCTGAATTTGTGTCAGGGGAGGTTTTGGTTGGATTTAGGGAAAGGTTCTTCCCCCAGAGGGTGCTGGCACTGCCCAGGCTCCCCAGGGAATGGGCACAGCCCCAAGGCTGCCAGAGCTCCAGGAGCATTTGGACAACGCTGCCAGGGATGCCCAGGGTGGGATTTTGGGGGGTCTCTGCAGAGACAGGAGCTGGACTCGATAATCCCGATGGGTCCTTTCCAACTCAGAATATTCCACAATTCTATAGGAAGAGAGGATGTCACAAGTCAAGGCAAAATACACAATCACAAATAGACATTTTAGAATATGCATTTATACTTATTTATTCTATTTAAACAGGTTTTTTTTTTAATCTGCCGTGTTTTTTCATGTTATCTCACATACACCTGTTGAACAAATCCATATATAAAGTGGGATTTCCTGAGATTTACATAACCTTTACTTTTTAAAAAGCTGGCTTCAATGGATAGTGTTTTTTTCCTGGCAAAGGAAGAGCAGCCTGGAGTTTGAAGGCAACTCTGAATGTGAAGCCCTGAGCTGTGATTAATTATAATAAAGACTTTCCCTATCTGCATCTTTCCAACCACCACCAAAAATGCCACTCTTCATCTTCATTGAATAAACAAGACATGTAAAAATTATATGAGACATTATATTTTGGTTTTGGTAACATAACAATGCAAAAGAAGTGGAACAGGTATATCAGGATAAAGTTCCTCCCACAGTATGGGAGCTTGCTCTGCCTTTTTCAGCATCTTCTTCCCAACTCCAGCACTGAAATTGTGTGTTCTGAGTGACACTGGGATCACTGGAAAGCCCCAGAAACCATAATTTCTTCTCCTAGCAGGATTTTTTCCAAGCAATAAAAATGAAAGTTTCCCCCAATATGGGATTTGTTTCCTGTCACTAATGCAGAGGGTGAGGCCCAAGTAAGAGAGGTTCAGCTGGCATCCACAACTAATTATTGGCTGAAGTAATTGGGCTCTGGAAGATTCTCCCCATGCAAAGTCAGCATTAAGAGATGAGGCTCAAGCTGGCATTGCCTCATCCCTGAGTTTGGTTTTGTGCTTCTCAGGAAAAGAAGGAAAAAGGGAAAATTACATTAAAAAAAATAAAAAGAGTGCAAGGAAATTAAGAAAAATAAGAAGAGTTAGAAGGAGTGAGATGGCTGAGAGCTGTTCCAAAGCTGAGTGATTGATAGCACAGCCTAGGGAAGGGCAGAGGGACAAATCAGGCTCCTCAGCACCCCACGTGCCAGATGTCAGGAGGGCAATTCCAGGAGCTTTGGGCAAACCCAGTCTCCATGGGGAGAGGCCTTTGGGGGCCTTCTGCCTCCCGTATCTATGCCCAGGTTCCCTCCATCCCTCCGTGCTCCTGCTGCTCGTGCGACATTCCCCCACCGCTGGCTTTACATCTCAGCTAAATTTGAATTGATGATGGGTACAGTGTTTGTAATCCTACATCAAGCAGCGCTTGTGTCTGGCATTTATTTGTCCTGTTGCTTTGGCAGCTTCTTCCAGAGCCTCCTCTCATCTGACATGTCAGGTCTACAATCCAAGAGGAATAGTGAATTCACTTTTACAGTTAGGCAAGCTGAATGCTATTACCCATGTATTTGTCACCAACCTGCAGATCCCAGCCTCTAATCTGCCATCTGGATGGATGCTACAAAGTTAAGAGCCAGGGACATGCATTTCTCAGTAACTACCTGCTGTCAGCTATTATTTTAAGGATCCTGTGATTTTCTTTTATTTTGACTAGAAAAAACAAGGCAGCTGCAGTAATAAAAAGGCATATCAACTAGTCACTTCCTGGCAGATTTGTCACTGGTGTGGATACAGCAGTGGTATTTTTTGTTAGCAAATGTATACAGTGGAATATAGTATTGTAAATCTGTAGTGCATTCTTCACAAAGGGAGAAAAAAAATCCCTTTTTAGAACCTTGTATACTAGTCAACAAAATAAAAAATGAAACCGTATTTGCTCTCACCTTATTGTGCACATGTATTATATTTTTCTTTTACAATATTGTCCATTGTGTGCAACAGACTTTGTAAATATCGCGTTTGGGTTTAAAAATTTCCATTGTCCTTCCGTCGTGGCGGCTGCATCCTCACTCACTGCCCAAGTCCCAGGCTGTAAATATTTGCTGAGAAGAATCAGAGGTTTTCTGTTTGGAGAATCTGGAGAATAAGATTAACTTTTCAATTAACAATTGAACAATTAACAATTTTCAAATTAATTTATTCTAATAATGCTTTGAAAAAACACAGGCGAGAAATGCAGTGATGGAAAAGTATCCTGGACCAAATTAATCCCCTGTGTGACTCTATTTCAGTCAACATAGCTATATCAGGATAAAATTATAATTAATTGTTATTAATACGAGCATGAAGCAACTGATGAGAATAGTCTAAGAGTGAAAATAATATATACCCAGTTCAGGTCCTGTGCTTCTACATGAGAACAAATTGTTCTACTTTCAAACTGCCATTTATCATCATTTTGGATGATAAAGGGATTGTTCTGCTTTTGCATTTCCTTTCTTAGAAGTTCTTTGATAAAGATCCTGTTTGCAGCTCTCAGTCTATAGCTGGATTAAAGAGTCAAAGGACTTCTCATGATTTTTTCAGGATGTGGGAACCCAATTCCAGGGGTCTGGGGTGCCCCTGGCTGGTGGGACATCCCCACATTGCTGCAGATGTGTATAAAGGCAGCATCCCACACACAGCCCATGACAACCCATCCCACCCAGAGCCTTGTGCAAGGACCACAGGCCCTGGGTTTGCAAAGCAAATGGTGTTTTGGCCCTAAACCCAGGAATCTTGCAGCTCATTTGGAGAAAAGAAGGCTCCAGGCATTGTGGCCTTCCAGTACTTGAAGGTGGATTGTAAAAAGGAACTGAGTGACTTTTTTAGATGGGCAGATAGTGACAACTGTGCCAACTGAGCCATGCACAGCTAATCCATTTGAGCCAGATTTTCCCCTATTCGGAGTTTTTCCTGAGACATTTTTTCATCTGATGAGTATTAAGTTCCATAGAGTCCCAGCTAAGAGAGGATGAGGATGTGGGGACTCTCAGGGACCTTCACTGGGCTGGTGGTGGGTTCAAAACCTACTTATGTATTGGTTGAAGCCAATTTTAACTTCCTGCTGCTCTTTTTTCCTGCAGAGAGGCTTTTTGAAGAGCTAAAGTGAAGGAACTGATCTCTCGCTTACGGCTGATGAGTTCTCACTAATGATCAGAGAGCACTGCGTACTTTGGGATTTGATTTTGGTAAACATGCACAATTTAGATGTTTATTCAAAACATCCAAATCTCATCAGTCTCTGAGATGGCTCTGACAGCTGCAAAAAAGTGAACAAATTGTTGATGGTTGAGGAGCAATCAGAGTGTAGAGTGTTTCATGAATCAAATTTTAATAGTCCTTTCAGATGATTCAGAGCCAGCCGGCTCAGATCTCAGTCAGCACATGGCATTACCTGCTTGCTGCTACTCTTGCCCTCTTTGTCTTCTTCCATTTCACTGCCTTTGTCTTGTTTTCAATCAGACAACAGGGGTTGAAGGGCTGGTGCCACCACTGGTGTCATCCTGTGTGACTCTGGCACCTCTGACACAAATTACAACAACTGAGCCCCAAAGAAACAACCCTTGGGAAGAGCTGATGTTGCGTTCCTAAAGCCTGAGACAGGGATAATGACAAGGTTTTTAGGAGATTCCTTGTGCTTACATTTGCATATCATAATCAGTGAAAATAACTTGAATATATTAAATGCAACCAGGTTTTGCTTGAAGCTCCACCCAGCCTGGCCTTCTGCCCTTCCAGGGATGGGGCAGCCACAGCTTCTCTGAGCAACCTGTGCCAGGGCCTCACCACCCTTTTTAAAAATTTAAAATCCCTAATTAAAAAATTCCTACTCTAAAATTCCTCATTTAATTCCTAATTTAAAAACTAAGCATTTTTTCCCCAATATGTAATTTAAACCTACTCTCTGTCCCTTTGAGTCCATTCCACCTCATCCTCACACAAAATGTTCACTGGTTGGAGGACCAACCTCCACTGTTAACACAGCCCAGGATAAGCAAATTTCCACTCAAAATACCTAATTAGGTTATTCCCACATCATCATCCTACATCTCACCCATCCCTGTGGGCACTGCAGGAGCAGGTCCACCTTGGCACCAATAAAAGGAAAAGCCCCATTTCTTTCTCTTACTCTCATTCAAGTCACAAGTGACTCTCCAACTATATTTCAGCAACTAAAGGAAAAATAAGGTTTAAACTGAATTCTGATAGCAGTAGGATTAGAGCTGAAACACCCAGAGAACTATGTAAACATTGCTGGGAGTATCTGTAAATCCAAGTGCTCTGTAAGTCAATCTTCACTCGAATGGGCTCAGGTCGGGTGCAGTTAAGATGAACTCAAGCTGGAAGTCTTGTCAGACTGACAGACCTGAGTGCAATGGATTTGTGTCCGTGTAACTGCAGCCACATGTTGTCCCCTCAGCTCTCAGCATTCCTGGAGTGTGTGGGCTCACAGAGATGGTCAAATACATTCAAAAAGTGCCTTCAACAGAAAACATCTGTTCTACAGGAGAAGCATTTTTTCTCCCCCTTGCCTAAACAGTTTTCACTGTTGGGGAAAGAAATAAAAAGAGTCTTTTCATATTGTAAAATTTCTTGGAAAAGCCTTCATTGCTCCTGATTCATAGGATTTTGGAGTATTTTTCAGAAAAGTGTAGAATCAAGTTTTCAAATAATATCTATTTTTAATCTTAGCTTGACTGCCTAGAGAACTGGGCAGTTTGAGACCTCTTACTCCCCATAAATACTATGTGGAGCACTAGAGGGGCAGCTCATGAGCTCTTTGCTGGAAGGATCAGGTCTGAGCAGAGTTTTTGGTAAAACATTTGAGTCAGCAAAGTTCCTGGTGGGTCATAGCACACAACTGATATTTAGGGGTGAACAAGAGGATGCATCAGGACAGAAGATCATGAGTTATGCTTGGCCTCAATGACCTTACAGGGCTTTTCCAACCTCTGTGATTCTGCTGGATTCATCTTTCTACTGAGGTCCATCCACCCTGAGAAGAAGAGAGGGATGGGCAGCACCTGCATTTACCAACTGACAAAATCACTTGGTGGTTCACAGAGGGGTTCAGTCCTGTCCATGAGGCTTTCCCAACTCCCCTGGGTTCATTCCAGGCAGGAGAAGAGCAATCAGAATGCTTTATTTATTCTTTGCAGAGCTGTCAAAAGATCATTCCTTCAGAGGGGGTGTGAGGCATGGGATGTTAATCTTTGATATGAGAGAAAACGCAGGATTCGTTGGTAGGAAATTCTACTAATAGATTAAAGGACTCTCCTGCAACCTTTTAAGGTTATTTATTAGTAATTTATTAATCCAGTTGGAACAAAACCGACTGTTGTTTTCAGAATTCATTTTTCAGGCTGCAGCCTCACACCAGATGACACTCGGGCGCCGGCTCTTGGGGAAAACACATCAAACCCTGGTTCATAATTTATGTAATGACATATACTTGGACACTGATTAGCTACCTTATCAGCCCTGTAATAAAGGAAGCATAACCCCTAGTTTATCATTCATTTATCTGAAGTCATTTTGAATAATATCACAAGATTGTAATGTAATCATTATGCTGTACAGCATGTGTGGGCCAGTACACTACACTGGCAGTGTCAGAGGACTGTCAGAGTTCATACTACTTAATTTGCTCACTTCTTACACATTTATGAAATTGGAGTCAACAGTCTGGTGGAGCGGGGATATTCCAGGCAAGAGACCTCCACAAATTGTTAACAGGGTGTTCCATGGGAGGGTGAAGAAGCATGAGACAAGGTGAAAACAGGATTTTTGGTTGAATTTAATGGGTGGGTGAGGAATCCTCCATCCAAAGCACTCACTAGCTTTGCTGGCACTTTGTGCACAGGGAAAAAGTTTCCCTTTAGTCATCTTAAAACCCTCAGCAATTCAAAGGGGTTTCCTCACTGTCTTCAAAGCTGGGAGAACTTCTGAGTTAATAATGGAGCTCACAGTGAGATCCATAGGCTGAATAAACACCTGGGTCCTGCATCCCCTCAGCTCTGGGAGGGCAGAAGGCACCTGGGGGGATCTTGGAAACCCAAGATCCCCCATCCTTCCCAACCCAAATTTCTCCATCCTTCTTCCCAAGGCTGCTTGGGGGTTTATAACCAGCTTTCCCAATATTTTACATTTCTATTTGGGGGTCTGAGCTTTTGGGAATGGTGTTCATTCAGGGGTTTGGCTTTCTACCTTTTTCTAGACTTCATGATCCAGGAGAAAACTTTGGACACAGCAACTGGTTGAGTCTGAAAGAATTGGGAAAAACCCCATAGTATTTACATGCATTACTATATGTTTATGCAGTTCTCATGGAATTCAGTGCTCAGCTTCCCATTTTTTGAGTGCCTGTGGTGAACAACTGGAAGTCTACAGCAAAACCCAGCAAGCCTCACCCAGAACATGGGGCAGAAGTGAAACACAGCAAAGATATCTCACTACCTGCTCCTCACCCGGGCTGTCACCTACCTCTCAAACTTTAATTTTATGGATCTGGCAGGGTTAACACCAGGTTAGCACCCACGGATGAGAAATGGAGGATTTGGGGGATTTCCAGTGGCCGGGGCAGGCGGAGGGGCCTGGCCGGTGCCGTGGCAGAGCCGCAGCCCTGACAGATGAGAGGGGCTGATGGATGGAAGAGCTGGTGACAAGCTGCACTGGGATAATGATTGCTGGGCAGCAGGAGCCATTAGGGTGTCATGGAAAACCCCCAAGATTAATGAACAGCACGAGTTGGATAAGTAATGAAAAAAGGGAAAGGATGGGAAGAGTAGCATAATGTTTATTTTAAGATAGTTAATCAAAAGAAGCGAATAATTAAAGTTGCAGTTCTTTCCTGACATGAGTTTAGGGAAATTTTAACTGCAAAAAAATTAAATAGAAATAAAACATAGAGCTGAGTATCAGTGTCCCAGTGGGAAGAGTGGAAGGACCTCTCCAGACAGCCCCAGCAGAGTGAGGGGATGGATGACATGAGAGTCTTTTCCTTCTGTGATTGCCAAACATTCCCTGCTCCATCCCTCCCATATAAATAATCATTTCAGCATTAGAGATTAAATGTTTACTGTAAAAACAATTAAATTTGTTTCTAGCACTTTTTAATGTACAGCAGTAAAACCAGATCATTTAATCATCAATCCTGCATCCAACCCTTATTCCCTAGAAATGCAATTCCAGTCACAATTTTATTTCTATCAGAATAAAAATATATTCCCCAGATTTCACCACAGAAGCTCTTTAGTAAATTTTGGCATGTGGGTTCAGAGATGATGGAAAAAGGAGGGGTGCTCAGCAAATTATCTCTGGGTGCAGAAGAGGGGATGGGTTAGTGGGGGACAGGGGATGACCAGGCCTTGCAGGGCCCTTCCAGGCTGTAATTCCTGCAGGGATCACACTGATGAAGATCAAATGATATTAAATGACTGGGCTTGCATCAAGCCCAGACTGAAGCAGATGAAGCAAAAAAATTAAAGGAGTGTGCGATGCCCTGCACAGCTGGAATAGCGACAGAACCGCAGGAAAAACGGGAACAAACTTGGAATAGGGATCGTCAGCTGGTGCATAAAACAAGCCAGGCCCCTCTGAAAGACTGGAAATTTAAATATGAATGAAACTTAGGAAATTCTGCTTCAATTAAAAAAAAAAAATCTTAATAATCCAAGAAATAATTCACACTTAAAACAGGTTTTATTGGATCCTGGAAATAACAAGAGTGAAATAAAAATGAAGAAAGGACAAAGGCAGAAAAATGTGCAAAGATGTCATAACACCATTTAAAATACTGCAAAACCTCACATCATTTCAATTTACAAAAAAACACACCTAAATTATAACGAAATCTGGAGGAGTTTTCAAACTTCAAAGCAGAAAGGGCAGCCAAAATGGGAAAAAAAAATTCCTTCTCATTTTCCAGTTTTACACCATAGTAAAGTTTTTCTTCTTAAAATAAGAAAGTCATTGACAATTTTTGCCATAGAAAGGAGTCAGGAATATCTGTCGCCACTTCTGGACTTTCTGGTGCCACAATTACTTTGTTTAAAATATTATATGAAATGAACTTTGTTCCAGCCTCTGTCCAATCTGAGTGTGAAACTGGACATTTATTCCCTGAAGGCACAACAATAAAGCAGAAAAACTTGGTTTGGATGGTTAAAAATTTCAAAGGCCTGCTCAAACACAGGTAAATAAATTGGAAAACATCATGAATATTTCTCTCTCGGACTTTTCCATGTTATCACTCATGAAGCACTTCAATAACAACCTCCTTTTTTTCTGGGGATATTTGCAAAAAGCCATTTGTCAAACATTTCTCCATGGCCGTGTTTGCTGCATTGCAAAATAAATAATGTAATCTGTGATGTAACTGCAGAAAGATGCAGAATTTATAAGATGTGATCCCAGCAAGGAACAGATATTAGACCACATAGTTTCAACATTTTTTTCCAAAGGTCTTTGGGAATGTTGTCAATACTTCTTGAGAGATGCAAGGGCTGCCAAGTACATCTGCCTGCAAATTGTGCCTCCACCACCTTCACCAGTCAAACCCAGGGAAAATCTGAGGAACGTGATGCAACTTCAGATATAATTTCTGCCACATGTCCCACCTGCACATAAACAGCAAATTCGGCTGTTGCCCAGCCTTGGATGGAGAGCTCTGAGAAGGAATTAATGAGTTCAGGTACCTTCATCACCTCCAGCTTGTGCCCAGCCCAGTGCAGGATGATCCCCCCCATTTCCCTCCCCACTATTCCAGAATCACCTTTGCAAAAGAACTGGGGCTTCCTAATCCTTCTGCTCCCTCCCTGGGTTCTGATTGCTTATCTTCTCCCCCACACATTCTCTCTCTTTTCAAATTTAAACTGGATTTTTATTTCTAATTGTCACTAGGTTTGAGTCCCCGTGTTTTCCAATGGAATATAAACCAGAAACACAGAATCCTGGAATGGTTTGGGTTGGAGAGGACCCTAAATCCCATCCAGAGCCACCCCTGCCATGGCAGGGACACCTCCCACTGTCCCAGGTGCTCCCAGCCCCAGTGTCCAACCTGGCCTCGGGCACTGCCAGGGATCCAGGGGCAGCCACAGCTTCTGTGTCCAAAAATTATCCCAAGGTAAATGCAGCACAAAGTGCAATCTGTCAGTCAGAGCTGGAAACCACCCCTAAGGTTAACGAAGGAATGTAGGTCAGAATTGGACACTCAGCTCCACTAGTGTGAGAAGAAGCTGCTTCCCAGTCCTTATCCACACAAACCAGTTTATCCAAACATCCCCTGACAGTGTGTTCTACTGAAAAACCTCTTTTTTTATATATATACCATGATGAGATCTAGTTCCATTCTAAAAATAGATCTCATCATTTATGCTCATATAAAATTTTACCTCCCTAATATCCTGCACCGAGCAACTGTCGGTCACCAGACAGAACCATCTCTCCCAGCAGCTCTATTTTCCAGCAGCTGCTCAGGTGGTAAAAAAACCCATCCTTACTCTGTTGACTTTAATTTACAATTGCTCATTTACCTTAAGTGACACCCATAATGCTTCTCCCCGTGAGCCTGATGTGCTCCTGCTTAAATGGTGAAAGCAGGGAATAGGTTTGGGAGTGGACATGGAAGCACAGCTGATAATTAAGGTTAGAACCAGAATTAGCCAGTTATTTACTATTAGTGATTTTAACACCTGCTCTATGCAGTGCTGCAGCTGCAGATCCAGACAGAAGCTGGATTACAAGGGCATCCTGTTGGCTGAGGGTGTATTTACTCCCTGGTAAGGCCCTTTTGGACCAAGAATCCCTCTCCAAACCCCCAAAAATGCTCCCAAGCAGCGTGAACTGCAGACAGCTTAATACTACCTGCACCAGCACGCCGTGAAAAGCACTTACATCGTGCTACATCTATCACATAATTAATCCCAACATTACTGCACGAAATCTCATGTGAGATAATATTTTCCAGAAATGTTATGCTACAAAAAGGTCAAATATCATATAATTTCTTCTGCTGGATCCTCCTTTGAGCCATGTTTACCCTAAGATATTAGGTTCCAGAAGGTAAAAAAGAACAATAACATTTGATAGTCCAATCAATCGAATGGGGGTGGACTGAGTGCCCTCAGTGGTGGCACAGGCTGGAGGAGTCAGGGAATATCCAGATGTGCTCCTGCAGATCCTTACACATTGTGGACACAAGAATCTGTTGTATCTCCTATATTGATTTTTATTCATTTTTATTTTTATATTTCATTTTTAATTTATTTTCATTTAAATATTTGAAAGCTGTTTCCCAGCAGACCAGCCTAAAGGTGGGACACTGTCACTGGACTCTTTGCTCACAGCCAGGGATGTCACCCAAGAAGAAATTCAGCACTGGAGTAGCAGAGGAGGAAAATACTCTTAAGAGATGTCACTCTTTGATTCTCATCTTTAAATCTATAGGAAGAACTAACTTCAGGCTGCACAGTACTTGGAGTTGTTTCCTGTTCCAAACCACTGCAAAACTGCTTCACAAAGCTCCCCTCATTTAAAAAGCCAGTGCAAGGCCAGGTTGGACACTGGGACTTGGAGC